>OZ022585.1:2781777-2821777 GCA_963669155.1 Arbacia lixula
AGTATTTGGTGAAGTTTTGTGTGTTTGATTGGGAGGGGGAGGGGAATCACCCCTCCTTTTGGGCTGTAAATCTTGGATGGGCGTGGCAGAGAGTCTTCCTCATGAGGTAAACAACTTGATGAGATGAAAAATATGTCTTGAGGATGCATCAGCCTGAACACACCTGGGCTTGAGGGGACATCTCCTTGGAAGAGTTATAACATGGAAGTCTTTAATTAGTGACATCCAGAAAGCATCACTCTTGGAACAAGCCAAGTTTAAGTTCTGGAGATATATGCCATTGATAAGTGTTCAACACACATGTAGCAAACTCTATGATATCCATGTATGGAGGTGTTGTGGCCTAGTGGTTGTGCCACTAAAGATCTCAAGGTCCCAGGTTCAAGACCTACCATGGCACTTCTTATTGAGCAAGATACTTTATCCACAATGCTGCTCTCTACCCAGGAGGTGTTTCACGAAGCTGTTTGTAAGATACGAACGGCTTTACGCATGCTAAATCAGAATCTCAATGATTATGTTTCCCATCAGCTTAAGTTGAAATCTAATCTTTGTGAATTAAAATTTGTGTTATTAACAAGCGTCTAAATACAAAGTTTATGATTTGTTAGATTTGATTGGGATTGTTGGAAATAAACTCTGTTAATTTAGGAACAAACAGGCTAAATCTGATTTAGCACAAGAACAGGTCACCAGTCGTGCGTAAAGTTTGTAGCTTACAAACAGCTTGATGAAACACCCCCAGGAGTATTAACGGGTACCTGGTAGGAGGTGGATGATTAGATGCGAATGATCTTGACCCTTTGTCGTGCAGTGGGCAAGGACTACTCTCCAGGGAGTGAAGATGGTGCACATGAGTGTGCCTGATACATTCTTGCATCCAGTAACAAGGTCTCTAATTGTAACACCCCTCTCAATTCAGTCTCTGGACTGTGACATGGGACAGTCAGACCCTCTACACCATTAAAACAAAAAAATATGGACTTACAGGACAATATTCCAATGAGTATAGGGTAACGTTCTCCATCCGAGCTTGAGGTCTCCTTGTCCTATGGGGCGCTAATTTTCATCAGCCTAAGCGGACCACATGTAGATCAAGGCCACTGAGCCGAGTGACAAACAAGCTACAAATTTCCAACCAATAGGTGGCAGGTCGCTTCCTCTTCTCTTTTGTCTTACTTTTATCGCTGTTGTTCTTGTTATTTTGCCCTCATTGTGGTTGCATGCTATGTAACCTTTCCTCCAGTCTGTTGGACATTTTAAATCCAGACTGACAAATAGAGTCTGGTACTCATAAGACTTCTTTAGTGAATAGTTTGGTTTAAAAAATCCCAACAGCATGGAAGCCAGGCTAGTGCAATGTGATGTGTTTACATTATTGCAATGGGATGTGTACACACTATTACAAATTTGTGATATGTAGGGATTGCAATAGAATGCCTTTTTTACTTGCTAACTTTTTGAATGTGTCATGAAGGTTCACTAGTCAAAGTTCAATCCTAGTCCAAACAAGCAAAAAATTAAGAAAACTGGAGTAAAGGCTACAATGGGAATTACATGTGTCTCTTCTCTTAAGGTCTTAATATCCTGGAAAGATAATCCTGAGGGGATTAGAGCGGATTAACAGCCACTTGATCCTTTCCATCTACAGTTTGCTTGTTGTATGCATGAAGCATAGACTGGGTTAAAGAAAGTGTCATTGATCACTAGTTTAGTTTAATCCTGTATGTGCCAGACAGACTGATGCTCTGGGTTTTACATGGCATTACATGGGAACAAAAATACACACATGGCACTGATAGGGTTAATAGTGTTTGTTAATAGATACTTTGTATTGTTTATATGATTGGCATGTGCTGCTGCAGTGGGTTGATATATGACATTCAACCAATCAAATTAATTTGACTGCAGTGACTGGATAACAGTTGTGGAATCTTCATTGACAATTATTATTATTATTATTTTTATTATTATTATTATTATTATTGTTATTATCATTATCATTTCATATTTAATTATATTATTATTAACATTATTAATTTATATTTTATTATTATATTATTATTGTTTTATATTTTATTATTATATTGTTATTTATCCTTCATCAACATACACCTATGAGCTAGATGACCAGTAACTAAGTGGATTATTTATAACATCGAAAAAAGGGAAACAGGCAATTTTTATTGTAATACTTTGAATTCTTATATTTAAATGTTTTATATTTTATTATTATATTGTTATTTATCCTTCATCAACATACACCTATGAGCTAGATGACCAGTAACTAAGTGGATTATTTATAACATCGAAAAAAGGGAAACAGGCAATTTTTATTGTAATACTTTGAATTCTTTAGATACAGATAATTGCATACATTACACATCATGAAGGCACATTGCTTCATGTTTGTTGATTTTTTCCACTGGGTTTGCTATCACATTACTGTATAATGGTGCGAACGTTTACATTGTTATGTTTCAACAATCCTTTCGGAATGAAATGTTAGTTTTTTAACCTAACACAGTATACGGTAGTTGATTTCCACCATCATTTCTATATCAACGCTTTGCGTGCCAGATAAATGGCCACTCTGGGATACATTTATTATTTTTTATATTTTTTTTATTTATTACAGTATACAAGACTGAGAAAAAGGACTAATACAGCTCAATTTACAGGAATGATTACATCTGCAATTCAGATAGACATTACACAAAATGATATTATACAACAAACAATTAACATGTTAATAACAATTAAGTATGAAAAATAAGATATTACTTTGAACAATCAACTATACATCAATTATGTGTAATACAGTATAAGTCTATTCCATTATGTAAGAGTAGAGAGTAGAGTAGACATTCATGTTTATTTCTTGTGAAAAAAGGCACATGAAGCCCACTAAGAGAAAAGAAAAATTAGATGAACTTTTAGTAATAGTTTAAGTTTTTGTAGCTGATGTAGAGATTCATACACAAGTAGCACTTAAATTAGAAATTAGAGTAAGATGGAGCAAGATATCTACACTGATGTCGGCCGCAGGAAAGATTTAATTAATGTGAAGGTTTCTTCGATATATATTTCAAGATTCTAGGAAGATAAGCCAAATAGGATACCGTGGGGAGATTATCTTAGAATATCATCTTCATTCTGTGGTATTCAAGGAAATTGTTATTTACATTTCAATGTTTTCATCCTCTGCTAGTAGCACTCTCCAATGCTACCTCAATTCTAGACTTAATTTGATGATCTTAGATTGAATTCATTTCGTAATTTCCTGCAAATTCAAGGCTCGTTAGTGAGACCTTGTGCCAAGATCTGCATAGATTTCTTGAAAAAGCATCAACTCTGAATGTCAGGTCTATGTGGATAAATTATTGAAGGTGCAAATGTTCTGAAAAATGTTCAAGATTATAGAAAATCTGTTGCATGGAATTTAGAGTACAAATATATTTGAACTGGAAGTTCAAATCTGAAAGAAAAAAAAACCTTATTTATGTAAGATAAATAAATGCAGTCTGAAAAGCTCTAGTACAATATATACGAACAGCTCTAGCACAACACCAGTATGAAAATACTACATTGATATTAGTATGATGGTTGAAAACAATTGGAGTAATTATGATATCAATGATGATGACAATATGATAATGAAATCCTGTTGAACTTTACACATACAAGTGTGATATTGTCTGTAGAAGGGGAAACAAATTTGGAAGGTATGGGGAAGAACTGCCATGGTAACGGGCCATAGTCATGGCGACACTCTTCTGACATCATTACCAGGCCTAGATTTCTAAAAAATTTATGATTTTAAATTGGTGTTATCATATACACTACGGTTTAAAGGAATTGGCATAAGGAAAGGGAAAGGGAAGAACGGGAAGGACCCGCAGTTTTAAAACGCGGTATATTTTGTCCAGTTCAGCATGAAACATGATGCTTTTTAGGCTAAAACATCGTGGTTCTTGCTGAAGTGGACAAAATATACTGTGGTTCAAAACTGCGGGTCCTTGCCTTTCTTCCCTTTCCATTTCCCTATGCCAATTCCTTTGAGATGAAGTGTATGAATAGACACATGGTCATTGTAGAACAGCACTCTATTCAGCATGGTCTTTTCCACGTCTACCCCTTGCTTTTAATTCATAGAAATAGACAGCTCTACATGAAACCAATTTTTAGGTTAACTTCATGAAATATCCATAAAATTACATTGTGATAAGCACTTATAGAAATAAATGCCAACTCATGTACGAAACTGGCAATGCCCTGTACAGGAAAGTCTATAATGTGTCCCATGCATAAGAATTCATGTCATGCTTGTACATGCTAATCCCTCATTACAATGATTGAATTTGTTCATATCCGGACTGAAGAGTTTCTGCCAAGTGGGTTCAAAGAGAGTGATATTGAGCCTAATGTGGTGTTGTTTATTTGATGCAAGATGCCATCATGCTGGCTACATGTATCTATTGATAGACCATGATGTCCTGGTTTGGTTTCTGTTGAGCCAGGAAGAAAGGGGTTTGAGGCTTTAAAATCATGAGTGAGGCTGCCTTCTGAAAGTGGAAACTACACATGTTTCTACTTTTTGCATTTTTTCTTTTAAATTGCAGCAGAGGAACATTGATGGAAATGATTAAACTGGGATTTGCTCTACAAATATTTATCTATTTTTAAAGTGGAAGTTTCAGCAGAATTGTAGTGAAATAATCTTAGGCAAGCTTTGGATTGTCAATGGTTATTTTGTACCCCATATTAACATGATCTATCGTGTCTGGAAATCTGATTTCTTTAATCTTCTATGAGCAGATATTCGTTTGTGACTTTCAGCTTTAATTTTAGAAGGCATGTATTTCTTGCAGTCCCGTGGGCTAAAAACTGTAGTACATTGGATTATGATTAGTTTGTACTGAGATGGTTTAAATCAAAGGTAAGGTTCAGGACAATCTGATTGGCTTCAGTGATATCCAAATACTGCCAACTGTGTGTATATAGTGCCATTCTCATTGGGCTTGAAAAATTACGAAGTTAGAAAAATCGCAAAGATAGGGGACAGGGACAATAGGACCATGGACCCTACCATGAAGGGTCCGTGATAGGACCATTCGGCTTTTGGTACGGTTTGCTAGGCAACTTTCACCCTAACTTCGCAATTTTTCTAACTTTGTGATTTTTTAAGCTCAATGATATTTTGGGATGGCCAGTTGGCACTTGGCTCTGTGCAGTTGAGGGAATGCCCACAGGTGTCTGGTTCGTGAGAAATGATTAGAATGACCTTGGTGGTTTTATGGAATGTTTCAGGCCGAACTTGAACATATCATACACCAGGCAAGGATCCATCTGGCACTGAGACAAGATAGGAATCTCATGTGTTCCAGGGTCCTTTCAAACAGCTTTGGGCAAGGACATCACTAGAAGGAGGGGAGGGGTTTGACTGCCCCGGCCCCTCTACCCACACACACACACACACACACCCACACACACACACACACACACACACACACACACACACACACACACACACACACACACACACACACACACACACACACACACACACACACACACACACACACACACACACACACACACACACACACACACACACACACACACACACACACACACACACACACACACACACACACACACACACACACACACACACACACACACACACACACACTCCCAAATAAAGTGATATCCTTCAGCATTTTTTTTATAGGAACAAGAAAGCTCTGATTGCCAGCAAGTCATTACTGATGTAAAATCTTAATAAGGAAAACTTTTTTCAATCTTTTTTTTTTTTTTTTACTTTGCCAGAAGTTTTTCTTTCATGTGAAATGATTTCTACACACCGGCAACCGCTAATCAGCATGATGATGTATGATATAATCTAGGACACAATGGGAAAGTTTGCTCCTGTGTCTAGATTGAATGCTGAATTATGATCAAATTCTTGAGAAATTACTAGAATACCATTGGACATGCAATACACATGCTTTGTATTCCACCTAGGGATACCTTTGTATTGCTATCCAAAGAGCACAGAATTCTCCCTATCGCATATAGCCGATATCCAGCGATATCACCTCGCGATACCGATATCTGATCGATTGCTCTTGGAACATATACTTCCGGTAAGAGTTTGTTGTCGGCGCAAAGTGATCTAGAAATCGCTTTTTTTGGATGAATTAATCAGTGAACAATTTATCTAGGGTAAAGGTTATGATCAGGGTTAGGTATAGAATTAGGTTTAGGGTTAGGGTAAGGGTCAGGGTTAGCTTTAGAGTTAAAATTCATAAAATTAGTGGGAAACCGTGGTCCCTATTGTACGGGATGTACATGGACCGGAAGTTCATATCCCAAGAATTAAAGGTAAAATAATTAGAGCGCCACACACGTTCAGATTCGGAGGGCTATATGCGATAGGGAGAATTGATTATTCCAGTCTGTAGAGGGCAGCAAATACTAATTGTTTTAGTTTGTTTCTTCTCCTTCTTTTTCTTAGTGCATGGTTGCCACAGCTTGCTCCCTTACACCAGAAGAAATCCCCAAAGGGTGAACCTAGAATGACTCACTGCTCTTCTCTCTTCTGTCTGTCTGTCTGTCTGTCTGTCTGTCTGTATGTCTGCCCCTCCCTCTCTCTCTCTCTCTCTCTCTCTCTCTTTCTCCCTGTCTTTCCTCTCTTCTCTTTCTCCTTCCCTCTTGATATGTGTCTCTTCAAATAGGGTCCATGGTCTCTTCTTCCTCTCCTCCCTCCCTCCCTTCTCTTTACTTTTCTCTGCTCTATTCTCTCTTTCTCTCACTGTTCTTCTCTTCTCTCTTGCCTTTTCTTTCTCTCCTCTCTCTTTCCTGTATTATCTCCCCACCTCCTTTCTCTCTCTCTCTCTCTCTCTCTCTCTCTCTCTCTCTCTCTCTCTCTTTTTATCAGTCTCCTACTATACCCTCTGAGAAAAATAAACTATCCTCTTCCCCTTCTCCCTTCTTCTCTGTCTTTTTTATTTAATTTCATTTCACTTCATTTATTCACATCCATAAAAAATATAAATATACATTGAAAGAGACATTACATTTACCATAACATCGAATATAACATAACAACATATCATGTTATACAATACATACATTTAAATACAGTACAATACAATAAGTAATATAATATGATATTCGACGAACATAAAGCAAATTAGTACCCAAAAAAAGAATAAAACTACTAATCTCAGAGACCAATGAAGCCATTCACATTCCTCTCTTTCTCTGTCTCCCTCTCATTCCCATTCATTTCTATTGTATATCCATCTCTTACTACCTCACTCTCTGTATCTGTATATCTTACTACCCCTCTCTCTCTATATGTGTATCTCTTACTACCTCTCTATATCTGTATCTCTTACTACCTCTCTCTCTCTATATCCATCTCTTACTACCTCACTCTCTATATACTACCTCTCTCCCTCTATATCCATCTCTTACTACATCTCTCTCTCTCTGTATCTGTATCTCTTACTACCCCTCTCTCTCTATATCCATCTCTTACTACCTCTCTCTCCCTCTCTATCTGTATATCTTACTACCTCTCTCTCCCTCTCTATCTGTATATCTTACTACCTCTCTCCCTCTATATCTGTATCGCTTACTACCTCTCTCCCTCTATATCTGTATTGCTTACTACCTCTCTCCCTCTATATCTGTATCGCTTACTACCTCTCTCTCTCTCTCTCTCTCTCTCTCTATCCACCTCTCACTACCTCACTCTCTGTATCTGTATCTCTTACTACCTCTCTCTCTCTCTCTCTCTCTCTCTCTCTCTCTCTCTCTCTCTATATATATATATATATCTATACATATCCATCTCTTACTACCTCTCTCTCTATATCCATCTCTTATTACTACCTCTCTCTCTCTATCTGTATCTTTTACTACCTCTCTCTCCCTCTTTCTGTATCTCTTACTCACACTCTCAGAGAATAGCCAAACTTGAGAAATGCAGTATTTTTACCTCCAAAGCCAAACTCGTTGCCAATAATTAGATATTATGCTGATCACAAAAGACAAGAGAGCAAACCACTTTTTTTTATTGCTGATTGTCCAATTATGTGCCAGGACAGTAGTATGATGCATAATATTTCTACCGCTGTATAGTGTAAAGGATTTGCCGGTATAATGTGGGTTTAAGTCAGCTCACAGGAGAGACCATTAGGTAAGTGGATGCCTCCTTCAATTTATAAAAATTGCAAAAACCTAATAGCACTAATGCCTTTACCTAGTCTACTTATTTCTTTGACACATTTCTTTCTGAGAAAATGGGTGGTTTTGATTCAAACAGCATTGTGGAGCATTTTCAGTAGACGGAGATAGCCTTATGGTGATGTGGCTGTTCAGGAAGCAGTACACCAAGGGTTCAAAGCCCAGGGTGGTGTTTCACCAAGCTGATTTATTCCTTTTTGTCCAGTGCTTTCCATGTTTGGGCTCCCACATGAGCGCCATGTTAATCCCGTCATCTTTTCTTCTCTAACATCGTTTAATGAAGTACACTCTTCTAATTTGTAGATGGTCATTCCATTTTTTCAGCTTCCCTTAGGGCGCCTTGCTTGTCGTACAGTCATCTATGATACTCCAGATATAGCCTTTTTCCATGTTGTTTGATATTTCTAATCCCAACTGACAAAGAGAGTCTAGTACTTTAAGACTAGTCGCTGTCTCATTCTCCTCTTTTCTCAGCCTGTTCCACATGTTGGGGGAGCTGGAGGAGACATTGAGAACAATTAGTCTACTTCTGCCAGACCCATTTATTAAATAGTTTCGTTTAAATATATCCAACAGCCTGGAAGCCAGACTACTCCAACTAAAGCCTTTAACATTGTGGTATTAGTACCATCCAACATGTAAAACAAGTATGCTGCATTCAGCATTGTACAGGGAACCGTAATCTTCGTCCCAATGATGCCAAAATAGTGTGCAATATATTTCGGCGGAATGAAAAGTCTTTTACTGCAGGGGGTGGTAAGGGTCTTATTAACCCATTGCTCAGGGTTAGATTTTTCTGGCTTTGTGAACCCTGGTCCAGTAAGGATTTCAAATTTTGCCATTGAACTGCATTTAATATAAAAAAGGGTGTGCTTAATTTTACCTTATAAGGAATTTGAAGTTTATCCTTAGCCTGTTGTGAATTATTCATGCGGCAGCTTATGCAGGAGTTGTGCTGCTTCGTATCTGAGTAAAAAAAAGGTATGTCGCAAATATGCTGGCTCTGTAAAGATCAGGTTAAGTGAATAAAAAATTACCATTTACAGATAGTTTGTATGCCAATCACGATTTTTCATTATTAGCAAGCTTCATACAACATGAGTACTCTAGTACAAACACTAGTACAAACGGATGATGAAGACATATTTGGAATCCGATGTAGCTACCGATATGTCTCTTTCTAGAGTTAAGTGATCAGCGACAAGTGTCTATGGGTGAAACATATTTACTCCTCCATGTATGTAAAGTTATGCAGATATTGAAGCTTTTATATACTGCTAATCATTAATATGAGCCGTATGTAACTGCACAATCAAACAGACATCATTAAACAAACGTGTCATTAGAGATTGAGTTCTGAAGGCTATTCACCTTTGTCTTAATCATGTGACGCCATGGAGGAGCATTGTTACCAAGCCACAGGCATAGGGACATGATCAGCCTGCAAATCGAGGGAAGAAAAGAAAAAAAAACAGTGGTATTGACTTTCATTCAATTTATCACAGGATCGAATTGCTAATCAGTCGGACTTGCATAAGAATCATCAAGTCTGATTTCCTCTCTCTCCTTGATCAGGGCCAGGGATCCCTCGCTCTCGATTTCAGGTCACGTGCACAACCGCCGTCCCACTCATTTTTTATCGCATTTTCCTCCGCCACAAAAGCCGCGCTGTTTTGTGTGCCGCGGGGGGATCACCTCACAAAGCCCCCCTAAGGCGGCCGCCTGGGGAATTCAGCCTTGGCCGCTCATCTGGGTTAATTAATTCAGCAATCCCAGGCCATTGGCCTCTTCTCTAGAGCACAGCGCTCCCATTAAAGTGAGAAAGAGAGAGAGAGAGAGAGAGAGAGAGAGAGAGAAAGAAAATTAAATCCATGAATAAAATAACTCCCAACAACAACCACCACAATTGAAATGAAATGCAGTAGGCAGTATTAAAGCTGAGCTTCCCGTCAGAATATGGCAGGCCTAGTATTCAGATATTCCAGAGTGGGGGAAGGAAGTCACCTTGAACTTGTGCATGTGTTTTGCCAGCGAGGCCTGGTTCGCAGGACATAGTATAATGACTGGCTGAAGGTGGTGGTGGCAGCTTTTTGATCGTTGTTTGTGCTGTTTTGTCCTCGTTATCCATATAAAGTCAGCAGACTGAGACCACCTCAAAGTATGGCAGCTTCCTTATGGACAAATATCACTCTTAGATACGAATTTACTACTTTGTTGACAGTGATGCAGTTGTCATAAAGACAGTTGTCAGTGACTTGCCTCTGGGTTCAACAATGTGGTAGCAAATACTTAATATCTAGCTGTGATCCATTTTAAGAAATGCATGTGTGACTTTTTTTAATTGGTAAATTATTATACTTCTAACAGATTCAAATTCTTTTTGAATTTTATGAAGGTGTTTGGGTTTGTAAATGTCATTGTTGTATTTTGACACCAAAGATACCCACGCATCATGGGGGTAGTACAAGTTACTTGTGCAGAAAGTGTCAGAAACATACTTTGTGTCCTTTTTTTGTAGACAAAACAAATCTTTTAGTGAAAGGGCTTTCTGGGGTAATTTTTAACAAAGAAATTTTAGGCATACACCCAGTAGTAAGGGTAGAGTGCTCCATCCTGTAAATGAACAAAAAACAAGTCAGAAAAAAATCATGGAACCAGACGGAATTTGAACCTGCAATCTACTGCTTACAGAGCAGCGACTTAACCATGCAAGCTATTTCTGACTTGTTTTCTGTTCATTTACAGGATGGAGCATGCTGTCCTTACTACTGGGTGTATGCCTAAAATTTCTTTGTTAAATAAAAAAAAATGATAAATCTTGTAAGACATTGCATGAACTGTAAGTATAACGTACAGGTCCACTTTGTGAAATATAACAACTTGAAAGTGATGCTCATGTAAATATCAAGTACAGCATGAGAAACATATTCAGGCACAGTGTCCTTTTCAAATGCAATGTGAAAATGGAGTTACCCATGTTGTCATCAATTTTGATACATAATCAATTACACATAAAAAGTTGATATGGCTTCATTACATTGAGTGGAGATTTTAAGTAAAATGTCTTCATGATATTGACTACCAGAGTGTGATTATAAACATTTGTAGAATCTTATCCCTGCCTTGTCATTTCCTCTCACACTTGATGAATCTTCCACTTTCCTGTCCCTGTATCTCTTAGTAATCTCCTGTGTATTTTCATAAAGGTATCATTCTCTCTCTCTGAACCAGTCTTAATACATTTGTATGTTTACCATTCCTATTAAAAACCTTGTTTTTCAGTTGTCACGTGATACCCAGCACTAATCATGTTTTGAACAATTTCTCCTTGGATACTTTCGCAGGGATAAGCCGGAGATTTAGACAAGTAGGTTGTCTCTCTCTCTAGATTCTCTCAGCGAAAAGAACATGTTTGAAATACAAGTCTGATTTTGAAGGGGAAAAAATGGCTTGCACAGTTGATATGCTGAGAGGACTAGAAGCAATATTTAATTAAATGAGATTGTGGGGATTTGATCTGTTTGTAGCTGGTCGGATCTCTGTCTCAGGCAGACAATCCCCAGGCAGAAAATGGAGAGAGATGAATAACATTGGATGGAACTCGACTTAGAAAAAAAACAGTGATATGTTCAGATTACATTACTAGTACAGGGGCTGGTGTATTTTTTTTTTTTGGTTTTACTGGGTTTTGAAAGTTTATATTACCAGGGGAAATTATTGTGGAAGAGTTGAGCACACATGTAGGATGTCTTCGATTTGTAATTTTTCAGATTTTGAAAACATGAGAATTTAAAGATCCTTAGTGCGCAAGGCCCATCGTCTGAAGCTGGGTTTAAATTCGACCATTGATTGTAGAGTTAATAGATAACAGTAGGAGAAGTATTTTTTCTCTCTCTCTCACTCTCTCTCTCTTTCTCTCTCTCTCTCTCTCTCTTTCTCTCTCTCTCACACTGTTTCTTTCTCTTTCTCCACTCTTATTCCCATCTAAATGAAGAAGCCCAAGCTTGGCACTGGACACTTTTCTGACATCAAATTCATCTCCTCCCCAGTCATCAAAATGTACGTCGACATATGTTGATGAAACTTAATATGTACATAACAAAGTCACTAACTATTCAATGGAAATATGCGTCCTACATTTTAAAATAATTTTTCTTTATTTTTTCTCAGCACTGATAAGCCCTGCGTCCAAAATATCCTCCAACTCAAGATTCCCCCTGTTACATCATCAAAGGTAGAAATTAGCAGGATAATAAGCAGAATTTATGCACAAATTAAACATTGCAATGACTACCTCCACCTGCCCACAAGAGCATTGCATGTCTTCACACAATGACATCTAACAGCCTTTCATGTGGGAATAATCGTTTCCTTATGTCAGGAATTGCTAGCTATGTGACGCTATTATAAGCACTTGCAGGTAGTCAATGGAATGTTTAGTTTGTGCATAAATTATGTCTTATTATCCTGCTAATTTGTACCTTTGATGATGTCAACAGAAGTTGTATCAACAGAAGTCAACATACATTTTGATGACAGTGGCCCTTTAAAGAAGCCCAAACTTGGCTAAATCTAGCTTCCTTTCTAGTCCAGACACTTTTCTGACATCAAATTCATCTTCTCCAATTCATTACAGAAGCCCAAACTTGGCTAAATCTAGCTTCCTTCTAATCCATGAACCTTTCAGACATCTAATCCATCTCCTCCAACCCATTAAAGAAGCCCAAAAGAAGCACAGAAAGCTGCCCAGGGCTTGTTATCCCAGTTCCATTTCCTCCATCCCTCTCATAGTCTTGCTTCCAGGTTGTTGGGCATTTTTTTTTTATCCAAACAACAATATTCAATAACAGGTCAGGCTGCAATAGACTTATCATTCTCAGTTCCTTCTCCAGCTCTAGGGAGGGAGAAAAGACGAGAATGGAAAAGTGACTAGTCTTGTGACTACTAGACTCTATTTTTTTATTTTTAAAGATTGTCAGTCCCTTTTGCAAGCTTAAAATTTGAAATCATCTGTCACGATCGTAAATTGAAGAAAGTGTGATTCAAGATCATTTCTAGGAATATAGCATGTTGAAGCTTTCTGTATATGTAAACAATTTCAGCCGTTAAATTTCAAACCGACTTTTTTCGTACCACGAAAAAAGTATTAGTCTTTGTTACAGTATCTAAGTATGTGGTTATTATGCGTGTGTGAAATCCTAATTTTATGAGTAACTACCAAACTTTGGAGATGATTCCTTCTGAAGAACAATTTTTTTCATAATGCGTTTTATAATTTAATTAACAGATTAATCAATAAAGCAGATATTTCAACACAAGCTGCTAAGAGCCTGGGGTAAAGACTATTAATCAGACGTTGTTTACGTGCATTATTTGAATTTTACACTACGTATCAGTTTCAAATTGTGAATATAGAGCTTGCTAACACTTCTCTATATGTTTTGCCAATGTTTAGACGGTTTTGTGGTGATCTGAAAAAGGGACTGGCTGTCTTTAAAGTTTGAATTAGAAATATTCAAAATCCTGAAAGCCAGACTATGACTCTCCCTGAATCCTCTGTTTATTATGACAATATGGGAATCGATAATGGGATGATTGCAACTCTAAAGCTCTCTTAGGTTTAAGTCTCTCAGTATCATACCGGCGTATTTTGTGTAGAAAACCAATGGGTTTTGAATAGCTTAGTAACAAAGGGATTGAGAACAACATTATTGGGTAGATATAGATGTGGGAGGGAGGGAGGGAGGGGGGGGGGGGTGGGGGGGGGGGAGGGTGAATGAAGTGGCATGAATCTAAATCAAATGTCAAAGAAGGCTTCAAGATCATCTAAACTTTGAATATATATGTATATATACAATGTATTATGCATGTTGCATCAATTTTTCCTTTAAATAGATGTATATGGTAACAAAGAAATAGCAATTCAACTGAACCATACCCTGCAAAATTGTATTCATAGATTTTAGCATACAATGATGCATAAAATGATGACTCTCTAGTATCATACTTACCCACCAGTAGTCTGGCTTCAAGACTGTTGGGTATATATGTAGAATCCAAACTATGCAATAAACAAATCTGGGTGTAATAGACTAGTCATTCACACGTTCTTCTCCGGCTTACCCCATCAAGGGGACAGGATGGGATGGTCTGAGGAAAAAAAGAACGGAGAATAAAAATTGATGAGTATTGGGAGAATGAGACTTGATTCTCAGTTTGAATCAGAAATATCCAGTAGTCTGAACACAAGGCTAACCCACCCGTGAAAATATATCTGTCCTTCAAAATGCTGCACCCAATTTAGCAATAGAGATGGTGAAATCACTAGCATATTATATACAGACATATATATGTATATATTTATATACCCCCATAAAAAATGCTCATATACCATATTGAATATCATTATTTATATGTTGACCTTCCAGTGAAAACTGCTTAGAACAAATACAAGACAGCTATAACGCTGCTGTTTGTTACAATATTATTTTCCTGTATGAAAGCTTTTTTTTCATGAGAGACATATTCAAATGTGTTTGTAGTTTTCAAAGGTAGCAATGTGCCCCTGTAAATGAGTGAATGAACATAGAGTGAAACCTGCTTTTAACATCCACCTTGATAGAAAGACCACCTGTCTATAAAGACCACACTTCTCTCTTTTATACAGACTTTTGGACATAAAAATATATACAGGTTATACAGGTCTGACTGTATCAGATTTCATGCAACTTCTATCGCTTCATTTTCAGAAACACAATCTGACCCAATTCCTTAAAAATTCTTATACATGTAGCTTGCAGTAAAAATTAGTGACACAGTTTGCCAATCTATTTTTCTCATGAAAGCTGTTTCTTTGAGCAATATAATTACATGTATTTTCCCTAAAGATGGCAATGTGTACCTCAATATCAGTGAATAGATGTAAGGAGATTCCTTTTTCTATTTAGGTGGACAATGCCCAGGTAACTATTACTACCATCAGAATCACAACAAAACCCAATTGTTCCTTTAAACTCAGCTAGCGTGCAGTGAAAATTAGCGACACGTGTGCATCTGCCTAATGCGGCTCATTACCAGGCCGTGTAATCATATTTATTAGTTTGACATCAATGAGAGCATGCAAAATGCGGAGCACCGGTGAAATACGAGATTCGAAAATAACAAACGGGCAAAGTCTACGGCGTCAATTTACCCTGCCCTTCATCGCATGTGTCCTATTAGCCATGAGCAGGAGACATTGAGAGATACTTCGTGGAGAGCCGAGAAAGAGAGAATCATGAAATAAATTACCCGTGACCTGGTGAAAACTGTTTGAATGCAGTGATAGGTTTTTTGCCTGAATCGTGGGTGAATTTTGAATTTGATGTTGATGGCCTGCACAAACCATAATTGAGAGAATTAAGGATGTACGGTAGTAATGATAATCAGGATTCATGCCTTTATCTGGAGACAAAAAATCATGTTAATGATGGTTGCAATCAAAAAGTGGCCCTGTCTTATAAAGATTTGTGATTAATCGCAACTTAACTTGTGATTGGTACCAATCCTAACTCTGTACATTAGAAATAGGGACTTTGACTTGCGATGGATTTAGATCACTCGCAACTCATTATGAGACAGGGCCAAGCTCGATGATGCAATTTATGTGCCACAAGTTGAATGTGTGGGAATAATTTCTTTCTATGCATTATTGCTGGTCTTTCATCTGGGAATACGCCATATATTTCGTAGGTTTTTTATTTTCACGAATTTAGCAAGTCGGGTGCAATTCATGAATGTAACAGCACGCGAAAACATAAATATGACGTGCACGAGCACATGTACTAATAGTACTAGTACTCAACGATCGCGAATATATCCACTCGCGAAATTGTTGAGAATTCCTGATTTGCGAAAAATTATAAAATATATGGCTTATACAGTACATGTTTGAAATATAAAGGCAAGCCCAAGTTTTAGTTCTTAGTGTACTGTGGACATATTCTCAGCAAAAACATAAACATCATCTCATTGCATAATCTCTATGCTAATCTTGCAGGCATTCTTGTCTTAAGATCTTATTGTGGATTTTAAATCAATAAAATAATATATTTAAAACATTTCCATTAATTTCCCTTGAATAATTGATGTGATGTGGCCATTTGAGTGCTTTTTTTTCTCTGCCTATCTAGGGAAGGCCAGATGTTTGCTGAGTTGATGGTACTTTACGTCAATTGAATAATCAATCATTATTCTCATAGGATTTATTGCCTGCATCTGTGCAAACTCAAGCATTAAATTGTCTAATTAACGTAGGCATGATTGGAATGTACAACTCGTGTGTTTTATTATTCTATAGAAAAACACTTCTTTATTTTGTATCAGAATTTTCAGTTCAAATGGCGGGTGAATGAACACATATACAGTTGAGCATATTACGCTCTTTCACATGATTGTAATGCCGTTTGGATTAAATTATATTTTAGGTGGATTTTCTTTGACAAAAAACTAATATACGTGCCAAATGTATTCTATTGTTATTATGTTTCCAACCATCGTTTCATAGAAATATGTCAATGTCAAATCTATGATTTGCATTACATTTTCTGTCATGATATGTCACCACAGAACAAAAAAGTGTAATCTGAAATGTTTGTGTGGAGAAGAAACCAGCACAAATATGAAATGTTTTTGTCAAGTTTTGATTTTGAATTTGCCTAAAATATGAAGAATTTTGGAGGAAAAATGACACCTAAATATTTTTCAGCTCCTGGTGACGAAGCAATGAGATAAAGGGCCATATTATGCTCATTTGTTTGATACCAAATTTGTTGTGATAGCACAAATATTTTATAAGATATAGTTAATTTTATGTAGTTTGGCAAGTGTCAACTTTTCTTGGAATTTCCTGGGTGTATGTAAACTTCTGGTCTCACCTGTATATGAACAAATCACAGTTAATTTCACAATGCATAGAATGTTGATTTCTAACTGAAGGCAGAGAATGGAATTGTATGTGTGTGTGTGTGTGTGTGTGTGTGTGTGTGTGTGTGTGTGTGTGTGTTTTAGAGAGAAAAACACATTTTTGCATCAGAGATTTCAGTACTAGTGCCCATTGAGTGAACATATATATATATGAACTCATCACACAGTGTACTACATTTCACAATACATTTCACAACAATGAAATCATATATATAAGATATGTAAAAAAAAATCTAACTTATGGCAGTGGAGGGAACAATGAAGTTCTCATTTTTGGGTGAAAATTTGTGTTTGGTAGTAGTATGTTTGAACCAAGGAGAAGGGGCAGTCGTTATTCTATCACATCTTTAACCCATTTGCAGTGAGCGCAGATAACTCAAGAAATATTTGACCACATATTTCCCAACAGTGATAATATATGACGGTTGCCTCTCAATTAAGTCGTATGTGATAACCAAATAGCAAGAATTCCCAGCATTGGACAATGAAGCATTGCTATGAAAAACCATGGTCCATGGAGAAACTATGGAAACACTTCAGTGTCTGCACAGGAGTGTGTCGGCCAAGCAGTCTACTGCGCTGCGCACAGTCAAATTTCTCTAGTTTCAATTGCAATCATATAACAAGATAATATGTTTACCTCTGTCTCATCTGATATATATGGTAGAGTTCAGAGACATGTCGGAGATAGAAGGTGAAAACTTCCTAACTTACACACTTCAAGTTAAAAGCTTCTTTCTAAGGATTTTTCCAACTGTTTTCTTCCAGCAAATGATTTGTCTCAGCAGCTTAAGAAGTAAAAAGCTGCTCATAAAGAAGGATACTCCTAGTTTGATTTCCATTAAGCGCCGGCTTATGTTTTTTATGGGCTTCCTGATATCTTTCTGGCAATTGGAGGCATTATGCTTTTGGGTTGTCCATCCGTCCATCCATCCATCTGCCCGCCCTTTCCTGAATCCATTTAGATAATATCTTAAGAACTGCTCAATAGATTTTCCTTAAACCTGATACCTGTGTGTCATTCATGAAACCAACAAACTGTACAATTGGGGTCAATTCCAACTAAGGTCAAAAGTCAATGAACTTTGACAAAATTGGTCAAAGAAATTACAGAGAAGGGAAAGTCCAATTTCAACCAACATGATGAAAAGATGATCACTAAATTGAGGTAAATTGAGGTATGGTCAAAGGTGAACATTGTCAAAAATGGCCATACTGATATATGTTTTGCAATAAGTATGAATTCAATGTCCAAATTCAACCAAATGCACATCAAGTTATCTGAGCATTGAAGATTATCAATCCAAACCAGATGGAGCAGATCAAGTATCTCTCTTCTTAGTGGCAATAAACTTGCTCTAGTCTTTTACTGAAACAACAATATGTTTTTGAAAGAAAGATCTAGCCACAATATTTGGCCTGTGAAAGGAAGAGCAGCTTGGATGAAAATGAGGATTTATCCAGTTGACCTCACGAATGACTAATGAGGCTGCATATGACGAGGAAAGCTTATGGGGGAAATCCTTACAAATAATTGTCTTGTATCTTCCTGTCCTCAGCCCTGAGGAATGATTGGTACAAGTCAGCTTTCACAAGGAAACAGGAAGTAGAACAAATATATAAAAAAATAAATCCCACACGATGGATATATTTATGCGCATTAGAGAAAGCTGCACAGTGCCAATTCTTTTGTTTTTCTTTAGTTTGCATCCAGTCATCCATCAATCTCACTCGCAATCAAGCGGTAAATTGGCCACGTTACTGAGTGCATAAGTAATCATAGATCACTGCGAGACAAGAGAAAGATACGCTAGGTTACTACGGCCTTGGGTACTGCTCCAGATATTCAATGCTGCCATCGTGTGGTGGCCTTGAGCCAGTGACAGGCGACAGGATCACTTTAGCCGTCTTTCAGTTCATTAAGAGGAGAAGTTTGTATGTGAGTGTGTGTATCATGTGTCTGCCATGCTGGATCAGGTACAATCCGAATGATTTATTGCAAATACAAACTTGTAGAGGACCTCCCAGTGAAAATTGGTTCCTCCCCTTTTTGTACGCAATTTTGAGTGCTTGATTGTATGAAGAGAAGAGAGATAGAGCAAGGCATTGAAGAAGGGAGGGAGATAGAGAAAGCTAGGGAAGAGGAAATTAGAGAGAGAGAGAGAGAGAGAGATAGAGAGTGGAAGCGAGATTTAAAGAAATGGGAAGAGAGGAGCAACAGAGAAAAGAAGTTGGGAGAGAGGGGAAAGATAGGGAAAGTGTGGAAGAGAGAAATATGAGAGGAAAAAGAGAAGTTGTGAGAGAGGGGGTGGACAAGAGAGTTATGGGAAAGAGGGGGAAAGTGAAGAAGAGAAGGAAGGAGAGGAACAAAAGATGAAAAAAAGAGAGGCTGCAAGAGAGGGGATGGACAAAAGAAAGGGGGAAGAGAAGAGTAGAGAGGAAGGGAAGAGATTGTGAAAAGTTAAAAATGATGTATTATTGATTTCTAGTGTTCTGTCATAAAGAACAGATATGAATACAAAAATCACACAAAGTTGCCAGCTGTTACAAATGCAAACAAAGTGTGTGATGAATCTCATCCAAAAGCGATATTTGATTACTTTCCTAGATTTGGGCAACATGTTGTACTTCAAATCTGTCCAAGCTTCTAACTTCCATATCATATAAAACAGTTTGACACTTCCTACTAATGCTTATATTATTTTAATTAAATGTGTGTACTCAAACACGTGAAAACAGATACCATATTATGCCAAGTAATTATTCTTTATACCTAATATCCAGATCATATCCCCATATCAATATTCCCACAGACAGAGTTTATTTCTGACACTTTATACACCTTCAACCTTCTCCTTCTCCCTCCTTCCCTCTGCCCACTCTTATGTCTTTGTTTATATTCCCATCTCTTTCAAACACACAAAACAAAATGTGCACATACACATACAAACAAAATGAACACATACACTACACACACTTATACATGCTACATGCACAAAACAGCAACACACAAACACACACACTGCATACATGCACTAATAAAAGTCCTACCCAACAAAACCTATCAATTTATTAACGCCCCTCTCCCATATTTCTTACTCCTCTTCCCACCCTTCCCATTTGCCCCCCCCCCCTCAAACCCATATTTCTCACTCCTCTTCCCACCCTTCCTATTTCCCCTCCCCCTCAAACCCATATTTGTATTCATGCCCCTCTCCCATAATCCTCATTCCTCTTCCTACCCCTCCCATCCCATGCCCCCCCTGCCCCACCCCTGCCCCCCCCTGCCCCACCCCTGCCCCCCCCCCGCCCCACCCCCACCCCACCGCCACCCCACCCCTGCCCCACCCCTGCCCCTCGCCCCACCACCACCCCACCCCCACCCCACCCCTGCCCCACCCCCTCCCCACCCCCTCACCCCACCCCACCTCAACCCCCTCACCCCACCCCACCCCCTCACCCCATTCTCTTTCTTCCCCACCATTCTGTGCCCTAACCTCCCCTGACCTGGATGTAAACATATATGCTGTGACAGCCTCAAAGTTCAAGGTTACAACCAAATAGCCCTCACAAATAGAGAGTTGCTTCCAAAAGGTACTAGGTCCCATTGTCAAACTTTCAGAGGAACCTTGCATCTCTGTCCAAATTCATACACATTCCAAGAAAATTCAATTCTGTAAAACAGTGCTTGAACCACAAGTAGGGCCAGTCTGTGGAATATGCAATGTAACAGTGACAATATTTATCATATATAATAAATATAAACACACACATATGCATGTCCTATCACAAAGTAGACAAAAGTCCCGGATAAACACAGTTATCTCATTAAATACTAAAAATTGTGAGGGATCAAATAATTTTGTCAGGGCAATGGTCGGCAGGTGTAAGGCTATCTTTCTATATATTAAATTTATAGGTCAATATCAATTCCCCCAAAATAATTAAGGTCCTTTGTTCTCTAAGGATAGATCTTAAACATCATTTTCTGTTTTTGCTTTCTTTATACTCAACTATATATTTTAGGACTGCAAAAGGAATACATCACATTTAAATCATGGTTGCATGTCTAATTTCAGTAATATTTGTAAAACTTAACAGCAAGCTGCAAATGTGCCCAATTAGCTCATGATACGGAGGACTCATTTTAATGGAAAGTGCACTTAGCACCATTTGCAACTTCCCTCTTCAAAAGTAGAGGCTCCAAGCAGTTCAAAGTCCCAACTCAGCGCAGAACAACTCATGCTAAAAGGAGACTTCGGCTGCCACATGTAATATTTTAGTTCACATTTGTTGTAATCTCTTGTATTTTCCAGGGGGAGAGAATGAGAGAGGTTTGTCTCATGTGATTCTAGCATTCATTGCTGAAGTAGGGTAATGGGAATTGAGCAGTCAGCTTCAAGGTTCAGACCTAAATTTTGATTGATTGAACGAGTAATAGCAATAGCAAGCCTCTTTCTTCCCATCCTCTTTTCTGATTGAAAAATTTGATCTTGTTTCAAAAACAATTGTGCACACAGGTATAAATTCCTGATGATAATCACAGTGAAAAAAAGTATTGTGAACACTATCAAAAATTAAAAAAAAATGATGATGATAATCTCAATAAAAAACAAAGAGATTGAGAGCACCATCACAAGGTAAAGGTAGGTCTCTATGATATCATATCATCTCAATTCATATCTAATATTCAATTAAAACAGTCTACATTAAAGACAAGGTCCCCATATGGCCTACATTTTCTCTGCTAAATATTTCTAACAGTTCAATTAGTCAATATTATAACTATGTAAAGTAAATTCAAGGTAAAGATTAGATCGCAATCTGTAGTGTTTGCCTTCTTTCTCTCAAACTCGTTCTTATACATGTATGTAGTTATTATTCTTTGTGTTATAATTTTAAATTGCCTGCTTTTAATCAAAAGCGCTATTTAATCACTCAGTGGTTTCATATACCTATGTAACCTCAAATAAAATCACAAATCACAAATAAAATCACAAATCTGTATGTCAGGCTTCACACTATTATGCCAAGTAGTTTGTTTACATCATTAATTTTAGTTGACTGCTTAGGATCTAAATAACACAATTTTATTTAACAGGGTAATTTGATCGCTTAATGAAAATGAATCATATCTTTCCTAAAAAAAAAAACCATTTTTTTATTGACATGCTTCACGGCAGTACAACTATCAGAAGGATTTTCTTCATCAACATAATTAATTAACATATATTTGTATACTCATAATGTGTTTCGTCTCTCAGAAATGTCCACCCTCACTGGAAGGGAATTCCTGTGGGTCATAATGATATTAATGCCGTGTGTGTCAAATGAAATCTTGCTCTATGAAAACTATACATGTGTATTCTTTAAAATTTTATTTATATTATTTACCCAGGGTAGCTCCTTCAGAGGTTGAACACTGTTCTACCAGGGGGCACTGCTTTGACATATAAACACAACATGGTTTACATATATACAAACAAATAACATGTATAGTTCAGTGAGGAATAAACACCATTTTGGAAAATTTGCATTTTATCTGTGGACAATAACAGTTGAAAATGTATTCAAAGTAGAAAAACTGTCTTGTGATACTGGCAAGCATATTCCTTCCTAAACAAGTGACATGTGACACTCAGAGAGTTAAATCAATAATCAATAATCAATAATCAATAATCAATAATCAATAAATCCATATAGATGAATCACATGTATTCTCTGAATTCTAGTTGTATAACTATGTTTGCAAAATATAACTTTATCATCCACATGATTTGTACTTGTATGAACATTGCCCATTATATGAATTATATAAATGATGTTGAAACAATGGTGACTGTATCAGTTAAAATATGCTGCTCTCCCAATGGGATCTGAACAATTAAATAACAAGGTTTCTTTCCAGTGAAGAATGGCATGGGGGTTCAGGGTGATTACCCCTCCCCCTCCCCCCCTCCCCCTCCTAATGCAAAGAAGAACCCTCATAAATAAATAAAAAAATCCTCATTGTCTTCAGGGGGCATAATACATGTAGATAATAGAAGACATGTCTTAGGCTATTTGTTTCAGGACAAGCATAGCCACTGATAACAGCATGACATCTCCCCCATGTTTACCTCTCATGTCAATGATTCTGAATACAACAAATGTTTGTTTAAGTGTGAAAAGGGGTTTATAACAAACACATATGGACAATAAGAAAACCACAACACAATGCGGTGGTTGAGGGTGACCTACGCAACAGCTTCACATTTCACACATTTAATTAGATGTGGCTTCAGATTTTGAGCGTGACTGGCTTAATTGAATCTTTTGGAGATGTAAATTGATGCGTTGGCACCCAAACTTCTATAATGTCAGGGGAAGTTAGCAATTAAAGTAAACATGAAACAGTTGAGTTTGATTCCGTTCTAGGGGCTACGTGTACATACGTCCTAATATACTTCGTAACAATCCAATCATCATTGCCCTTATTATTGAATACTGACTAAACTGAATTTGGTGTTAATTGGCTGATCTAGGTTTGAGGCTGTATTTTATCACAGGCACATGTGTCATAGTAAAACAATGGACTCATTATTGATATTATCATAGTGAGGGTCTGAACTAAATTGTGTATCAAATGGCATTAGTGTGGGGCCACTCTATAGCTGTTGTAATATATCAGGAATGCCAACACCATAATGAAATAATCACGGCCTTTGTTGTTTAGAACACTGACTAAACTGAATTTGAATTGAATACATGCTGTCTTAACAATTGAATTACTGAATTATTGAATTATTATCTATTCCGTTTGAGTATGTGCGTCATGCAATTTTTTTTTAAATGCTTATTTATTAAATTTATTTTCAGCGGGTTTACTCCGTCATGCTGTGAAACAATCAAGTTGTTATTGTCGTTATTGACCATTATTTTGCGCTGGCGAAGTCTGGTCAAATCAAACAATACATAGTCTGCATTTCTCTTGAATAGGAGCTGTTCGGTTGTGTTGTTAAGAATAGGAGGAATGAAGCACCAGATAGGCAACAAACAAATAGAAATTTGTTTGTATGTAGGTATTCAATGTACTACAAATCAGGAGGTTTTACAGAATAAGTGTCTGTCTCTCCCAAATTTCCCTCATTTTTTGTGCTTTTCATCTCTGATCTTTGGTTTTAAAAATGATTTGAGCTTGAAGGTATTCTTTTTTTTTTTAAGAATTGTTTCCCTGCAGAACATTTCAAGCTTATTTCAATGTTGATGCAAAAACATATGATGTTCATCAAGAAACATTATGTAAACAAAAACAAGTTAATATGGTCACCAAGTAAACATCGGATTTAAAGAGTATTTGTGCCAAACTTGTTAAAATAAATGGCAAACTATCACAATACTAAAAGTGTAAGTAAAGAAGCAATAGGAGAATTATTTTGCTATACAAGATTACATCTGTGTCATACTTATTAGAAGAAACATTTAAAGAACTCCTGTCCAAAAGGTGTCAAGTATACTCTCCATCAATATTGAGTTTTCATTATTTGCATAGCAATGAGTTGTGCAGCTTGCCATGCAGTGACATGATCATACCATATTAGGCAGTCAAGAGCAAATTGATCAAGTGTGGTACGTCCATATCATTATGAAAAAAAATGAGACGGGGGCTCAGGGCCATGTGGCCCCTGCAGATGATAAAAAAAGAGCCCCCATGAATGACGAAATGACTATCCCAAGTGAAAAATAATGTTTCCACAAAGGATTTATTGTAAAACAAAGTTCATGGTATGGGCTGCATGACACCAGGCTTTAAGAGGAGCCATTGCACGTATTTGCTTTCCTCATACAAAGTCTGCATTTAAAAAAGTGGACCTACACACAGATGTAACTCTTTGAAGCCAGCTCTTTATTCACAATTTCTTTGAAATGACTTTTGAGATAAGCCAAGACAAATTATTGTGTTGATATGAAATGTTACAAAAGAATACCTGACATGATTTTCAATAACTTATTTAGAGAGTGCCCTTTAAGAGTAAAGATAATCAAATTAGCACCACCTTAAAAAGGAAAACTTATCCTAAAACTGTTCAGTATATTCAATTGTTATTGAAATAGATATTGTATCAAAATACAATATAGAGCTGTGTTGCGCCAATTTGTTATTTGATTATAGTTGACATGTTGCCAATTTGAAGATCTAGTGATATCTCTGCACACCAACAACTGGCCTTTTGCATGGATTTATACTCCTTCATTGGCAACATTCATGATAATGTGTCATATCATAGCCGCAAACACATTAAGCCAGGCTAAACTTATCAGTAGTGGCTGGGTGCATGTATCTGCTAAAAATTCCCTTTAAATTGACTTGACAGTGCTGTGAAGGTTGTTGTGCTCCCCTGGTGTAGATTTTGTTGGTTTATTCAGCCTAACCTTGAACTACAAACCCTCTCAATTATTTATTCACATCATATTCCATTCCCTCTATGTCTGGGGGAGAAAGGAAGAGAAACGACTGGGAGAGGAATGCAGAGAGAGAGAGAGGAGGGGGGAAAGAGAGAAAGGTGTAGATACAGAGAGAGAGAAAGGGAGAGAGAGAGAGAGAGAGAGAGAGAGAGAGAGAGAGAGAGAGAGAGAGAGAAAGGGGGAGATAGAAAGAGGGTGTAGATAAAGAGAGGGGGAGAGAGAGAGAGGAGGGGGAGAGAGAGAGAGAGTGTGTGTAGATAAAGAGAGAGAGAGGGGGATAGAGAGAGAGAGAGTGTGTAGATAAAGAGAGAGAGAGAGGGAGAGAGAGAGAGAGAAGGATAGGGAGAGGGAGAGATAGAGAGGGGGGGAGAAACAAAGAGAGAAGATGAAGAGAGAACAAAATTAAAAGTACATGTATAAGAAACAGAGAGAAGGAGCAGGAGACAAAAAGACAGAGAGAGCAAGAGACAGACAGACAGACAGACAGACAGAGAAGGAGAAGGATAAAAAAAAAGAGTGAGATGGAATGGAGACAGAACATAGAGAAAAAGAAGATGAAAGAAAGGAGAAACAGATAGAGTAGAGTGATGGCAGATACATGTATGAAATATGATAAAGACAGACATATATACACTGAAAAGAGGGAGATATGGAGAGGAAGTGAAAGAAAGTGAGAGAGTGTTTTAGTGCAAGAGAGGAAGAGAGAGAGAAAAGAGAGAGAAAGATGAGATATATAGGAGAGACAATGGGGCACAAGATAAAGTGTGTGTGGGAGAGACAGACATGCAGACATGCAGAGTGTGTTTCAGTGATGGAGAGGGAGAGAAAGAAGAGTGGATAAATAGGAGAGACAGGGGGCATTACCTGTGAGAGGGAGAGAGACGGACAGATATGGAGAGAGGGAGAGAGAGAGAGAGAGAGAGAGAGAGAGAGAGAGAGAGAGAGAGAGAGAGAGAGACCAAAATAAAAAATGAAATTGGAGAGTTGGGTTTTGTTAGGCAGCACTGGCTGACAACAACAAACTTCTCTTGTTGCAGTCTGAAGGCTATGACATAGAATGCTCCAGTTCTCAGACCTTCTGGTTTTCTGGTTTGGAAGGGTGGGAGTCAGAGAGGTACATGGGAGGTTGTTAAACCTTTCAGTCCCATAGGCCATGAATTGTGTTATTGCATACATTGTACTAGAATTGCTTGGTATGAAAAGAGTTAAATGAGAAGGGAAGTGAGAGGGTTTGGGACAGAAGGGAGGAGGGTGGGGATTTGTTCAAAGGGTTGAATGAAATGCACTCAACTACCATGTTTTTTTTGTTGTTGTTTTTTGTGTGTGTATATGTGTGTGTGTGTATGTATGTGTGTGTGTGTTTTCATGTGTGTGTGTGTGTGTCCTAATTATTGTAATCAGTAGCACTGTCCTTGCCATTATCATTGTCATTGTCATTGTCATCACCATCATAAATAATACCATCTCATGTTTGTGTATCATGGTTATCTAATATTTCGGATGTAAACTATCATTATAACATCACCTCCATCACCATTATTAATAACACAATATCTCTATCATCATTATCATTTCCATTAATGTATCACACCATCAGTACATTAACAATGCCTCTACCTATCATTTCTGCTGTCTACTATCATGACCACGTCACTATGACCATCACCATGAGTATTTATCACATCATTACCATCATCATTGTCATTACCACTAGTATATTATCAATGTCCCTACCTATTATTTCTGCCTATACTATGATGATCACATCACTATCTTCATCATCATCATCACCATCATCACTATCATCACTATCATCACTATCATCACTATTATCACTATTATCACTATCATCACTATCATCACTATCACCACCATCACCACCACCATCACCACCATCATCACCATCATCATCATCACCATCATCATCACTATCATCACCATCATCACCACCACCACCATCACCATCACCACCGTCATCATCACCATCATCACTATCATCTCCATCATCTCCATCATCATCATCATCATCACCATCATCATCATCACCATCACCATCACCATCACCACCATCATCATCACCATCATCACCATCACCATCATCATCACTATCATCACCATCATCACCACCACCACCATCACCATCACCACCATCATCATCATCACCATCATCACTATCATCACCATCATCATCATCATCATCATCATCATCACCATCATCACCGTCATCACCATCAACACCATCCTCATTATCACCCTCTTTGTCTTCTCCTATCATCACCACGGATATCACGCCATCTGTCCATCAGCAGGTCGCTCATTTTGAGACAGCTTCCCTGTTAATATCCTCCTCTTAAGACATTGTAAACATGCCCCAGCAAGGGAACATGAGGCCTCTGTTTACGTTTCTCATCTCTCTCCCTCTCATCCTCGCATAAACATTTGTCAGACGCTTGTCATCTCATCTCATCTCATTCTGAGCAAGCCTCTTATACATTCCCCATCACCACAGACACGGTATATTATGACTATGTTCCAGCCTACATCTTAACTCCTTCTGTACCAGACAGAGTCCTTCTCTATGGGATTTGTGTGTGTTATTGTTGTAAGCATGTGATCCTGGCACACAGAGGGTTAACATATTTTCTGAACTGATCTTGGAACGAAAAGTGTGAGAGGATGCAGTTTTTTTTTTGAGATATCAAATCATATCAAGGAAAAGCAAAAGATGTATGCATTGGGCTTTGAAGCCAGGTTAGTCATCTTGCATTTAGAAATGATATTGTCTTCTTTTTCATTATCCTTTCTTTAGTAGTAGCAGGGGTAATATTAAAAGCAGAAGAAGCAGTCGAACTAGCAGTACTACTAGTAGTAGCAGTAGTAGTAGTAGTAGTAGTAGTAGTAGTAGTAGTAGTAGTAGTTGTAGTAGTAGTTGTAGTAGTAGTAGTAGTAGTAGTAGTAGTAGTAGTAGTAGTAGTAGTAGTAGTAGTAGTAGTAGTAGCAGTAGCAGTAGTAGTAGTAGTAGTAGTAGTAGTAGTAGTAGTAGTAGTAGTAGTAGTAGTAGTAGTAGTAGTAATAAAAGTAGAATCATCATCAATAGAAGAAGCAGTATCATTATTATTTCCTTCGGGTTTTTATTTTCATTCTTGTTTCTATTGATATTATTATCAGAACCATATCATGTTGATCATAATTTCCTTTATGTTTTATGTGTTTATTCCTGCTAAGTAATCATTGATATCATTATCATCATCATGAATACACCTCTGGATTTAGTTTTAGCCCCTTTACTCTAAAGCATTTTCATTTTTTTTTCTTTACTTGTGTACAGATGATGGTGGTTGTGTCTACCTGAACCTGAAGTCTGGCGCTGTCATGGAGTTCACTGGATCTGACTTTGATCCCATCTACTCACTAGCAGTGCATGAAAACAACCTGTACACGGCCTGCAGAGACCACACCGTACGCAAATACCAGCTCCCTCTCTGAATGCAATACTACCCCTTTCCTCAGAGGGGGGTGAAGCTCTGAGGGTAGCCCCCCCCCCCATCCCTCCTCCACCTGTCTTTGTACCCATCTACTCAAAAGTGGTGTATAAGAACAACTTGCACAGAGTCTGTGGAGATGACACTCTATGTAAATGTATCAGCTTTGCTAAATGAAGCCAATACTGCCCCTTTCCTCAGAGCTGACATCAGATTCTCAAAGGGTAGCGCCCTTCCCCTTCTCCCACCATCTCTATTTTTGTCCAAATTGTTTTCAATTGTGCTGTACACACCCTCGAGAGAACATATTATACGCAGATACGAGAGAGAGAGAGAGAGAGAGAGACCCTGAGTGCAACTCCTCCTTCAGATCTTAAATCAAGGAGTAGCCCCCCCCTCTACCCCCCCCCCCCTCCCCCCCGTTGCCCCCACCCACTTCTTGGTCTGTGTTCCAATCTACACGATATGTACATGTAGACTAGTGCACATGCTCTTGCACATTGGTCTTTCAATCTCTGCACAAAAAAAAATAGTGGGAAGAGGACACGGAGTGAGTGATGAGAAGACCTACCGCTAGCCTTAGTCACTGAAATGATTGTGAGTGAAGAATAACCTCACCCATCAGACAAAGGACACTAGAAAAACAGACAAACGGAAAAAAGAATACTGCCTTGTTCCTGCATCATGAAGCTATGAAGTAGTTGCTATGGAGATTTTCACTAGGAATGGGACATGAATCATTTAGTATGTGATGTTTACTTGATAGGTGCATATTCTATCTGCATACTCTCTATGAATACACTTACCTATCAAATGAAAGTGAACGCATGACTTGGCCTCTCCCCATCTTTTACAAACATTTCGACTGTAAAACACAATTGCTATGCATGTACATTCCAAATCTTGCTTATCTTGAAGCTCCTCAGAAAAGGAGGTTTAATTGGTCCCTGAGGAATATCACACATCGGCTGGTGGCCATTTTTTATGACTGAAGGGACAATGTTGTTGTGATGATTTTTCCTTATTTGGACATTTAACACAGCAATAACATTCACATAGAAAGATTTGATGTCTGCAGGCCATAAATCACAAAAAGGGGCTTAGATTTAAGCACAGTTTAATTCCCAACATGTAACTCACTGTTTTAAACAGACCAGTATTGCCATTCCACATAGATTATCACCATTCAGCAGTTAAATTAACAAACAAATTTATTTTCTCAGAAAGTTAACTTTATATTTTCCTTTAGTAATTCAATCAACCTTTTTGAAATTTCTTATGACGTATTGATAGTATGTTTAAAGAGGTTGCTACTTACCATCCCATATTTTAATCCTAGCTTACATTTAAACCTTCTTTATGAATTCAGTCTTTATATCTTTCAACAGCCCCAAGACAATCAGACTTGATGCCCCAGGAAAAAAGTAAAATTTCAAATAACCGTATAATTTTGCTAAGAGAAATGTTCTCTTAACAAATTATGTGGTAAATTGAAACTGTCTTCAGACAGATCACACAGCGTTTTAATACTTGCGTATTCGTGTTCAGCGCTTGTAACATCCACAATTATTATATGTAATTAGGTTTCTGCCAGTCCAAGGTCTCAAAAGTGCAGGTTCTATTCAATCCTCCTCCATCTTTGCCGAGTATTATATCAGGCCTGCTTAGATAAGAACAGGTTTAAGTGCTACTAATCCTACTTACGATGAAGGACGATTGAAGCTGTATTATACTCACGACTATATTCTTTCCAATTTGGGTTTGCCAAGTCCAAGGTCTTGAAGGTGCACTCTAATTTCATCAATTCCTTTGCTAGCCTTTTCATCATTGGATTACAATGAAACAGCCTGTATGGTGGAGTAACTCTGTCTTTAATCACGAATAAGAGAAATGAGGTTACGCCTCACCTAACAGCAAACAATACCAACATATGTCTGCTTGAGAGCATCCTCTTTATACTTGCGGAGGAATTTGGGAAGATTGACGTTTCTTTATTTCATGTGAAGGTCGCATTATCCACAATTTGTCAATATGCAATTGATCTATTTTGCAGTTTTCTAGCCACCTTGTTTTTTTATGCTGTAAATTGGAAAGATATTACTGAAGGATTGGATGAAAGATTCATAAAGGTGATGTTACTTCATCTAGCTTCATGATATTGTTGAAATTAGAAAATAAGTGAGGAGGAAAAAAAAATGTTTGACTAAATATTTTGACTGAGAAAAACATGGGCAAATTATTTTTAGGGAAAGATGAGAATGTGTATGCCAAGAAAAAACTAAAATGTTGGTGGTTGTGTTGCTAGGGGCAGTCTTGAGGTTAGCTTTAGAGTTAGATTTGTCTGATTGCTCATGCAAAGTATTGGTTGAGATGGAGATTCACCCACTATAACACACATTTTTAGATGTGAATATATGCATAATTCGTTAAGGTGAATCCATTTAAAACAAAATGTGAAATGCGTTATGTAATAACTCTCCTGGCAAAGTGTTCATAATGACTGTAGTTCATTACCGTGTTGACGTGGTTCATTGATAATAAAATTAATGTGTTTTGTATTAAAATAGATGTTTTAAGATGTTTTTTATTGTCTCTTACAAGCCTTCATTTCTCTCAAATTGTATCCACATTCTCCACACACACCCTCCTCTGTTACTCTGTCTGTTTGTCCCCCCCCCCCCCCTGCCCCCTTCTCTCTCTCTCCCTATCTTTTTGTATGCATCTCTCTGTCCTTTGATTTCTGTGTCTATATATCGACCTTTATTTCACTCTGTGTGTGTGCTGTCTCTCTCAGCCTCCCTCTCTCTTTGTATGTCTGTCTGTCTGTCTCTGTCTCTATGTATGTCCGTCTCTCTCTGTCTCTCACTTGCGTGATATCTTTCTGTATACGTACCTCCCATTAGGTGTGTGCGCGTGTGTGTGCGCGTGTGTGTGTGTGTGTGGGTGTGTGTTTGTGTGTGTGTTTATGTGTGTGTGTTTGTGTGTGTGTGCATGTGTGTATGTGTGTGTGTGTGCGCGCGCGCGCGTATGTCTTTCTCTATGATTCTTTCTGTGATTTTCGTTCCGCTATGCTCCCTTTCTACTTGTGTTTGTGTGTGTCTCTCTGTTTCTGTTTCATTTTCTCTGTTTTCATTGCTCCCTTTCTATATATCTACTTCTCTTCCTCTCTCTCTCTTTCGTTCTGCGTATTCATCTCTCTGTCTCTCAGTGGGAGACTCTCAATGATTAAAACCCCATCTTAACTTCTGTATTGATCTCCTTTCTCCTCTTCCAATTACCAGCTCCCTCCCTCCATCCTACGACCCCCCCCCCCCTCCCCCGTGTTCCCAATCGTTAACCTCACAAGCTTTACCATCACACACACACACACACACAAAAAAAAAACCACGATTTAAGTATTAAAGTATAAAGCTCACAGCTAAAAGTGACACACATCCTTTAACCTATATTGTGTACCAGAGAAGAAGAATCTCTTTGGTATTGGTGTGTATTACTTGTAAATATATTCACACGTGACACAGAGTAAATGAATTGATAACCAGGGCAGTTGTACCATAGGTTAAGTTCACTTGTAGACCGTACACCTGCAACACTGTTGATGGATTGATTCAGCTACCGAGAAATCCATATGTTTCTTGATATGATGATAATGCATGCAGCCCTTTATGCTCTGCTATTTTCTCATCGTCAACCCTTCTCCTCCCCTGCTCTCCTCTCACCGCATTGTATGGAGGAACTGAAGCATCTTCTTCATGCTGTGCAACGTCCCACAAGAAATATATGGTCTATGGTTTGCTGTCATCTAATTTCACTTCTTCATGAATATGTTTTTGCCCGATTGCTCGAGTAGTTATCTTCCAAGGAGCGGTCATTATAAAAGCAAACTATACGTAAATGTCGTGCAGACTACGGGATTCGAACCCTTGGTCTTCCACAATACCACGATAGCTCTGCATCACCTACCTGAAGTCTGGTGTGGTGATTAGCGGTGCCGACAGGGCAGGTGGTAGTCTGGTTTCCAGACTTTTGGACATTTCTAAATCAAACTTTAAAAGTAGAGTCTACCATTCACAAGTTTTGTCCATCTCTCGCTCTCTTCTTTTCTCCCTGTTTGGGTGAACCGGATAATGATTAGTCTTCTGCAGCTAGTCCCGTTTATTGAATATTGTAGTTAAGATTAAAGGGCATCTACTGTACTGGGAAGGCAAAAAGCCTTCAAAATGTTATTTTTAGCAATCTTCTTGCCAATGGTCTTAAATTCATGTATTGTCTATTTTAGAAACTTGCTGAAAGTTATTTGCCCTCAAATGATCTACATTTGGAGTAATGAGTGATTAAATCACAAATCCTCAAAATGTTCGGCACGAACATTTTGAGGTTTTAATCATTAACCATTAATTACTCCATATGTGGATCATTTGAGGGCAAATAACTTTCAGCAAGCTTCTAAAATAGACAATACATGAATTTAAGACCATTGGCAAGAAGATTGCTCACGATCACCTTTTGAAGGCTTTTTGCCTTCCCAGTACAGTATATGCCCTTTAAAATTAATCAAAACTCTGGACCTAGACTAGGCTGGCGGTAGGCCTATATGCTACTCTGCCGCAATCACTATCACATGCCTGGGGTGTATATAACAACTGGCATGATAATTAGAAATCAATTATGAGGAATCAAGCCTGTTAATTGAATAAGCCTTTGGTAGATACTGTATTGTAGAGTGTGGGTAGAGAGTGTTAGATTAATCAACGCATATATAGGCTTTCCGTCATCTGTCTGAAACTAAATAGGCGTGACGTAGGCCAATCATTATTATACAACACCCTGAAACGCCCCTTATGGCATTGTTACTGCAAATATCCAACTTTTTCACTCTCTCTCTATTTCTTTCTTTCTTTCTTTCTTTCTTTCTTTCTTTCTTTCTTTCTCTATTAACGTCTCTCTATTAACGTCTCTTCTTGCCATACGTAAGCTTTGTCCGCATTTTCACACAGGTTAGAACAATGACGTTTATATCCACTCGCGTTGTGAAAGTGCGTAGATTAAAGACATGGGTTGAAGTGAAAAATGATACCGTAAAGTGAATCCAGTATAAGAATGAGGGAAATGCCACGAAAAAGAGAAAAAACAACACGAATTTTTAGGCTCTTCAAAAGGGCCTCACATTTATCAAGACCGTCGTGTCAACAAAACGTCTGTCCTTGAGAGTCTAGCGTAATTATAACATGTCAAAGTACTTTACTTGAAGTAGAATACGGTGTGTGATTGATCTGTAATTCAGAAGTGTTCGATATTTGAATGGAATTTAAGACAATTGCGAATTTAAATTCGTTACATAATGGAGCTAGGAAGCAAGTTATGAGGTACCTGGAAGACCCCCTCTCTCTATCGCTCTCTGTCTCTCTCTATTATTTCTGTTTGTATCTCTGTATCGCTCTGCCTATATCCCCCTGCTCTCTCTCCCTCCTTCTCTCTCTCTCTCTCTCTCTCTCTCTCTCTCTCTCTCTCTCTCTCTCTCTATCCCTCTTTCTTTCTTTCTCTCTCTCTCTCTCTCTCTCTCTTACTATATTTACTTATTATATGTCGATATCTTTTGCACAATATGTGTCTCTTTCTCTCTCTATTTACCTATTAATTCTTCTCTTTCTTACAAATTATTCATGTCCTTTTCTCTCTCTTTCCATAGATGCAACACATCTCAACTGCTCCCCGTCCATCCTTTACTACATCCTAATATTTAGTTCAAATCCATGTACAATAAAGTCAATGACAAGAATTTCATCATCAGTATGGACACAGACCAGGAAGGAAGTGACATTTCAAGATGTACGCCTACAGTTGTTTTGAAAGGAGATGCTACAAAGACTGACCTTAAATGCAAGCTATCAATAGAAGATGTGGACTTATTTTGAAATAGAAGTAACTAGACTACCTGTTCACGCTTGTCTCTCGTGTATGGTATCTTCTCTGTTCTCCTCTCCCTTAATCTCTCTCTCTCTCTCTCTCCCTCTTTCTCTCCTCCCTCCCCCCTTTCTCTCTCTCCCTCTAACTTTCCCTCTCTCTCTCTCTCTCTCTCTCTCTCCCTCTTTCTCTCCTCCCTCCCCCCTTTCTCTCTCTCCCTCTAACTTTCCCTCTCTCTCTCTCTCTCTCTCTCTGTGCCCATTCTCTCCTCCCCTCTGCTCTCTCCATCTCTTCATTGATCTTTCTCTACCACCCCTCCTTCTCATCGTCCTCACCTCTCTCCATATCTTTAATTTGACCCGCCACCTTTACTTCCTCCCTCCCCCTCCCTCCCCCTCCCTCCCCCTCTCATCCTCCTCTCCCTCCTCCCTCTCTGTCTCTCTCATTCTCCCCCCGCGCTCTCTCTCTCCTCTCTCTCTCTCTCTCTCTCTCTCTCTCTCTCTCTCTCTCTCTCTCTTCTCTCTCTCCCTCCCATCCTCTCTCTCGCTCACTCCCTCTTCCTCTCCTTCTCCCTCTCCCATATCCTCCCGTTCCACACTGCTCATTCGTCTAAATATCATAACTGTTGAATAGATACACAACATACGACAAAGAAGACCGCCCACCCAGGCCCCGTTCAGACTTCACCGAGCAGGCAACCCACCCCATTCCCTCGGGCGATCATCCCCATTTAAGATTTAAGGGGGCGGGGTTGCAGACGGGCGGGAGGGGGGGGGGGGGGGGGGTTGTGGGTGGAGGGTATGACGTCAAGAAGGGGAACATGAATGCGACTGAGTGATTGAGTGATAGGTAGCATGACAGAGAACTAGAGTAGACCACGAGACGTCGTAACCAGGTTAGGGGGCCTAAAGCAATCTGAGGCTCTTTCACCGCGTCCAGGGAATCGCGTCATAATGGACCAGAAGTGTAGTGGTAATGACATGACCACCCTGGATAATGATCCTGTCGTTCTTTTTCTTCTCTCACATCTCGTCCACGATTCGACTTTACGCTCTTGCCCCATGCCTCCCTTCCCCATAGCATCAGTATACATAAATAGAAAATGATGAAAAATAATCATACAAAACATCAATAGGCCTAATTACCACAAGTTTACTAGATCTTTGTAAGTGGTCTTTTACTTTATTAGAATGATTTTAATCATAATTTTCAAAATAATCCTATCAGATTACCAACAATTACTATAACAGGGGCCTTCCCGGGAAGATTTCAATTATATCAATTATATTTTCAATTATTTTCAATTATAGGAAAAGATTATACCGAGTATGAAGGATTGTGTGCGCTATTCTGTGAAATCACTGAAAAACAAGTCAGAAAATAACCTTGGAACCAAAGGGATTCGAACCGGTATCTACAGCTAACCGAATAGCGACTTAACCACCGGGGGTCATATTCATGAAACCTTGCTAAGTCTAGTTAATTACTAGAGTGCATCCAGCAACATGCATTTTTAGTAACTAGCTAGGCTAGTAAGGTTTCATGAATGTGGCCCAAGGCCACTGTCGGTCGAAGAAAGAGACATGGTGTGTCATTAACATAAATACTCAGTTTTTTCGTCAACCAGATAGGCGTTGTGGTTCAATCACTGCACGGTGAACGATAGATACAGGTTCGAGTCTTCATGGTTCTTTTTTCATTTATTTACATTTTGGAACATGGTATCTTTGATCCTGAAATAACCCCAGGAAGCCATTTGATCAAATAATTGATTCAAGTAATGATTGGTATTCCTGTATGATTATTTTTAAAGAAGCAATAATTATTACCATAGTCAGGTAATCGAGTATTAATATTAATGTTGGCGTGAATATCGCTGTATCATACAGGTCTGCTTGTGATTTAATTAGCACGATGTCATGCTATCGTTTTGGAGGAAATGAGCTCCTTTCTTTTCTGCTCTCTCCCTCTCTACCTCTCCCTCTCACTCTCTTCCCTCATCCGCTACGTCCTACCCCACCTCTCCATTTGTATTCTGAGAAGATGATTTTACAGATAACCACGCGCAGAGGCCAAGGCTATGGGTGCTTGCACTCCTCATCCTTGATGAAAGTGCCCTACATACGTGCAGATAGAGAAGAGTTTGAGTTTATGTATGTATTTTTGTTTGTGTGTATGTGGGTACTATTGTTGAACCTAAGGAGTAAAATGACAGGAAAACCAGACTAACTCAATCTCATTAGAAGTTGTCGTCGTCGTTGTCGTTGTCGTAGTAGTTGTAGTAGTAGTAGTAGTAGTAGTAGTAGTAGTAGTAGTAGTAGTAGTAGTAGTAGTAGAAGAAGAAGCAGTAGAAGTAGTAGTAGTAGTAGTAGTAGTAGTAGTAGTAGTAGTAGTAGTAGTAGTAGTAGTAGTAGCAGTAGTAGTAGTAGTAGTAGTAGTAGTAGTAGTAGTAGTAGAAGAAGAAGCAGTAGAAGTAGTAGTGGTAGTAGTAGTAGTAGTAGTAGTAGTAGTAGTAGTAGTAGTAGTAGCAGTAGTAGTAGTAGTAGTAGTAGTAGTAGCAGTAGTAGTAGTAGTAGTAGTAGTAGTAGTAGTAGTAGTAGAAGAAGAAGCAGTAGAAGTAGTAGTGGTAGTAGTAGTAGTAGTAGTAGTAGTAGTAGTAGTAGTAGTAGTAGCAGTAGTAGTAGTAGTAGTAGTAGTAGTAGCAGTAGTAGTAGTAGTAGTAGTAGTAGTAGTAGTAGTAGTAGAAGAAGAAGCAGTAGAAGTAGTAGTGGTAGTAGTAGTAGTAGTAGTAGTAGTAGTAGTAGTAGTAATAGTAGTTGTAGTAGTAGTAGTAGTTGTAGTAGTAGTAGTAGTAGTAGTAGTAGTAGTAGTAGTAGTAGTAGTAGTAGTACAGTAGTACAAGTTATCCTGTATGTAAACAGCGGTATGAAGCCATATATAACGAGAAAAGTGGAAGGAGATATTATCAGATATGTTTGCAGTAAAAGGGAAGAGAGGAAGGGAGGATTTTTCACCTGAAAGTCCATTGGGGTCAAGACGAAGGGTCAGCGACTGGTCAGTGGGTCAACTCAGCTGAGGACTGGACACTGGGCCTGGGTGAGATGTGGTAAGGCGATAGTTGAGGTGGAGGTCTCAACAAGACTGTCCCTGGTAGTGAGTGTCATAGACCGACCAGGGAGATGTTAGGAAGAAGTAGAAACTCGAGCATAATACATTCAAACATCTGTATGGTTCTAAAGCGTGCTCATGAATGTCAAAAGCATTCCATAATCATGACAATGCTTTGATGTTCCATGTGCCGGGCTGACATTTAGCTGATGTCAACTTGAAAAGAAATTTCTTTAATTTCCCATTTGTCTGTAGACGTTTTGTTTTTGACAAATTCGTTTGCAAACTATAAGGAAGTTAACGGCAGATAATGACAGATCCTAATACTCTGCTTTTGTTTCGAAAAGTATTGAGGAATCATTAAAAATCGGACATATACGCTATTTGTATTAATTACAAAATTGACCAATTTCTTCACTTTCCGACAACTTGTGCATTTGGGAGATTCCATCACTCTCAAAATGATATGTTAAGCTGTGTATTATCATTAACGGCGTTTGTGTGTGTTTGCGTAGCAGAGATATTTTACTTGAAAAACTTGTTTATTTGTGTTTGCTGATACCTTTTGTGCTCAAGGAAGTATTAATGCCTTTAACAGAACGGGACAAGCGAAATGAGACTGTACATTTTTTTTGTTCTCTCTGAGAAGCCGTTGCCACACAATCATTTTCATAACTGTTCAAACACCTGAACAGCACCTGTTGAGAACACCATAACTTTTCAGCGGCTTGGCACATGGGTTCAAAGAGAGAAAGTTGCTTCACATCCTTCCATAACACATCCCTGGACCGACACAGTTTTCAATTGCAAAAGCCGTCGTTTCTCCTCCTTCTCGTTGAGTATATCGTGTAGCCTGCAACGAACGAGAAGAATTCGCTGTAAATTTATCACCCTTCGTCTTGTACCTCCCCTTCTCCCTCTCCCTCTCTCTCTCTCTCTCTTTCTCTCTATCTCTCTCTCTCTCTCTGTCTGTCTGTCTGTCTGTCTCTCTCTCTCTCTCTCTGTCTCTCTCTCTCTCTGTCTGTCTCTGTCTCTATCTTGCAATTCTTTTGATTTCATGATAGTAATCAAGGTGATAATGGTGGTGATTTTGTCAATAATGTTGACAATTTAGATGATGATGATGGTGTTGATGACGACGATGATGGTGGTGATGATGTGAATGATGGTGAAACTTACGGTAACGATGATGACACTGATAACGATGTTAATAGTGGTGGTGATGATGTCAATGGTGGTGAAAATTATGATGATGATGGTGATGATGAGGACGATATATCATCATAACGCTGCTGCTGAGACTGACGTTGGGAATTATGGTTGTATTAAAATGAGTTGGTTATTCTTCTGTATATAATGTCTAATCATAGCGATGATTATGATGATAAATATGACTATAATGAACATGATGTTGATGATGACGAGAATGTCTTGATAAATAATGATATAAGTATCAATTCTCACCATCACCTGCCACAGTACCATAACCTTCATCATCTTCATCATCATCATCATCAGAAAAGAAAAGGGGTAAAGATTTGTCATGTGTGAAATTAATTTATCATGTTTGTATGTGTCCTTACATGTATTACTTACTAAATAAGAGTAAGAATATATAAAAATATATATATACCCTTTGTCACGTCAGCGTTGAGAATTCTCGCACTTATGTGTGTGTGTGTGTGTTTGTGTGTGTGTGTGTGTGTGTGTGTGTGTGTGTGTGTGTGTGTGTGTGTGTGTGTGTGTGTGTGTGTGTTCGAGTGTGCTGGTAATTTTTGTTGAGAGATATATATCAATGATAAGATTTTATTTTGTATATCTCTTTATCCCGAAACCAC
>OZ022585.1:2824277-2922130 GCA_963669155.1 Arbacia lixula
ATCGTGTCGTCTGTGGTGATGTAAACATTGAACAATTCTTTAACATCTAAAGTAGATCACACTCGACGTGATCACAACTCCGTAACGTATGTCACGCGTACCCATTTAATCAACTCGGTATGTGCCGTCACTACACGTTAGCCTACGTGACAAATACAAATCCTATTAAGCAACATTCAGTCTGTCAGAGTTACAAGGAATATTCTCTTGATACGAGTGTAGAAAGTTGAGGTTACAGGGTGTCGTAAGTTTGCTGCTAACAGTCGTGGGGCGGTATTTTGCAAACGAGCATTAGTTATCTCTGAATATTTAAGACCCCTAGAATCCATCACTGGGATTGGCCTATTGGCCTATTGGTTGTATTTTCTTCTTACACAAGTCACTTAAGTCACATAATACCAACAGACATACCTAACATAGTTTTTGGACTTCAGTTTCGTCCAAAATTCCACCCCAGTTGGCAAAGTTTTTTTTTTTTATTTTAGTCAGTAAGTCACGTAAATCACAGAATACCAACAGATATAGGTGACATAGATTTTAGTTAAGTTAAACCGTTGGACTATTGAACACACAGCATGTTGATATTCATAACATTGACGGTTTTTTTTTAGTGCAAAATCATAATATTGAATCAATACAACGATTGACTATTAATTGATGCGTTGATTCATTTCAACACAACTAATACATGCACATCTCATAAGCCAGCATTATGTTTGCCCCAGAAAGACTCCAACCATAATATGTCTGATGAATCTTTGCGATGCATAAATGATGATGAATATTACATAACAGTCACATGATTATTTTATAGAACGTAGAATAGCATTCACGTGCTGCACGAGGCGAGGGGATTCATCAAAGGTGCGGTTTTTTTTTCTTCTTCAAAATCTTCTCCCTCTTCTATTAGTTATATTATTGCTCAATCATTTAAGCATGGTAATAGCGTTAGCAAAAACACAGACAATAGTAGTAGTTAGTTAGTTAGAATTGTAGTACAATGTATTATTATCATTATTATTATTATTAGTAGTAGTAGTAGTAGTAGTAGTAGTAGTAGTAGTGGCAATAGCAGTAGTCATATTAGTAGTAGTAGCTGCAGGAACAGTTCAGAATGACTGTGTTCATTCAGAGAAGCACAAGTCCTTCTCCTAAAACAAACTGCAAGATTTCAGACCTATTCATGTCATGCTAACGCGCCCCTCCTCACACACAAGTCATACCCGCCCCCCATTTTTTTCTCTCTCTATCTCACACGTACACACACATATACATTTTCTCTCTCATTCTCTGCCTTTTCTTATCCGGTCTGAATCCATAGACGGCCTTTTTCAGCAATCTGTTTTAATTTGTCATCACTCCCACTTAACCTTTATGAGTCATTCTCATTGCGTCCTTGCCGAGCCGATCCAGTATCCTGAAGATACGACTCCACTTCTTTTCCGCCCCTCGTCTTCGTTTCTTGATTCTCCTTCTTGAAACGGTTTGTCTTCTTTTGCTTCCTTCATCTTCAAGGAACATTGAATTGTCCTATATAGAATTATAAAAATTGATAATAACAAAGCTGCGCCGTCATGTTATTAGATATTTCTGACTTGGTCCCTGCAAGACAGCATGTTGTAATTTCCAATAATATTTCCTCGCCTTTTATAGCAAAAAACTACAATGAATGAATTTCTGTCTGTTGGAATGCTGCTCTATAGCATGTGTGTGTATGTGTGTGTGTGTGTGTGTGTAAATGATGCACAAATCCAACGTAATGATCAACGCACACAGTTAGGCGCAAAAAGGACATTCATGCATGCTGATATCGCAATAGAGTTAAATCTGCCTCAGGAACCGGGAAGCACTCGTTATTCCGAAGGTTCGTTATTCCGAACGTTACGCGACAAATGCTCGGATTAACGAACCCCATTTCGTTTTCGGACTAACAAGCATCGAGGTATAGGCAATTTACATATTTCGGAATTACGAGCCTTAGGAATATCGAACTGTAACCCATGAACCATCCGTTCTACTGCTCTTGGAAGCCGTGTTTGCTGATTTCGGCTACTTTTGGCTGCTATTAACTATTGTCGCCCTTGGCCACATGAATGGACCGTCTTAAGAAGCGGCAATGGCACACCGTGTCCATGTGTAGGTATCTTTACAGTAGTTTTACCACAGAGGGGCGTTAACTTTCATGGGGCGACGGACTTTGAAACTTGTGCTTACCACTTCCGCCATGTGCATGATGACTTGTGTAGTGTAGATTGCTGCGGCCCCTTACATCACCTTGGCATATGAAGTCTGGATGGAATGCTATGTTGTATGGCCACATCGTTATGTTGCCCCGAGCTCACATTCCATAGAGAGGTACATAAACGTATCCATTGGTTGATGTCAGTTCCCCTAACGCACTCACACACACACACACTAATACACACACATACACACACATTCACAAACACACACACACACACACGCATGTGCACACAAATGTACATACGCACATACGCACACACACGCGCACACACGCATGTAAACACAAATGCATGCATGCACGTATGTACACACGCACACACGCAAATACACACGCACAAACCCACTCACCCACGCTTGTACACACATACGCATACATGCAGACACACACGCAAAAACACACACACGCACACACACACGCACACACAAACGCACACACACAAATGCACACACAAATGCACACCGTTTATATACACAGACACAGACACACACACACATACTTATGCAATGTGTTTAATCATAATTACGGGTTCACATTATCCTATCCCACAAGAACAGCACGCAAACTTAATATTTCAAAACATAAACAAATAATGCACCAATGTAGCATACACAATACCGGTCCCTAACACTAGAATTCACTCTCCCTTTAAATGATTAAATCACCGTTAGTATGAAGTCTCCAAACAAAACAAAAAAATAGAATTCTTCTCAGCTACACTTCTTGAAATATCCATCATAACACATAGGCCTATTACTCTTCACAACCCGTCTTCTTCGTTGTAACAAATGCTGTTAATTTGCACTTACTTTAGCTAATTTTTCATTTGTAAACATAATTTCTTCCTTTCTTTTAATGAGGACCAGCGTACAATTCTCGCAACAATGCACATAAAAATTCTTTGTGTCCTAAATGGGTCTCCTACCCCCTATCATAAAGCATATCCAACTCATCCACGATGTTGTTCATTTTGTATATCAATGACCTTCAAAATTCGTCACAAATCCTTTCTTTTATATGTTTTGCAGATGACACCAATTTATTTTTCTCACATCGCAACCCTAACACGCTCACACTTATATTAAACAATGAATTAACCCATGTACAGTCTTGGATCCATGCAAACAAATTATCGTTGAATATTGACAAAACACATTATATGTTATTTAGCAATTCATTGCAAGTTATTCCAAATGATATAATTATTAATGATATCAATTTGAAACAGGTAGACAGTACTAAGTTCTTAGGACTTCATATTGATAGCGATTTATCCTGGAAAACTCATATTAATTTTTTATGCAAAATATTATCCAGGAACACAGGAATTCTAAACAAGCTAAAACATTTCTTTCCCTCTCACATATTACAAACTATATATTCAACTTTAATTTCTCCATATCTTAACTATGGAATTTTAGCTTGGGGAAATTCATCAAAGCTTTTGCTCGATTCTCTTTTTATTCTACAAAAACGTGCAATAAGAATTGTTAACCACGCCGAGTATTTATCTCACACAATTGATCTTTTCAGAAATAACAAAGTTTTGAAATTGATTGACTTGTTTAACTATAATGTTGGTATTTTTATGCATAAACTTTCCACTAATGAGCTTCCTGAAGTCTTCCTTCAAATGTTCACTAGAAATAACTCTGTTCATAACTATCCAACCCGGCAACATGACGCTTATCACCTTCCACGTACTCGAACAATTTTTGCACAAAAAACAATTATGTTTACAGGGCCCAAATACTGGAATGATCTCCCCCAAGATGTCAGTGGTTGTGTATCATTATATCCATTCAAACGTAAACTTAGAATGCATCTATTGAATAGTTACTCTACGTAAGCTCATTGAGATTCTAAACTTTTGTGTATAAAGTTCATTTCCATGTGTAATTTACATAATGCCTTGCTGTTGCACGCTTCCGAAATCCTGCCCGATACTGTTTTTCACTCGTTCTCTATATATGCTCATGATTTCGTAAGCGCGGCAGCAGCAGGCATTGTTCTTAGCACCTCATTGCAGCTGGCTGGTGGCTACTCAATACATAGTAGGCCGATAACGCTAAAACATTCCAATGTTACGAACTGTTATTCATATCAATCTGAACTTAATTTGACTGTTGTTCATCCGATATACATATAGTTGTAGTACGCAGACTGGATTCCTTAGGTATTGTAATTTTACGCGTTTGCATAATATCTCGACACGTTGTATCATATGAAGACAGCATCAAAAACTCAATCGGATAACTATTGACGTGCTCTTGATTGTTTATTCAAGCTATTAAGTATGTGTAAAAATCTCCTTGCATTCTCATAGCCCTAAATTCACAGGTTAAATCTTGTTCACTTATATATGAGAAGTATCTGTTTTACGTCCTCGAAGAATTTGTGTTATTTCTTGTTTTAGTTTGGTCCTAAGTTGCATCCGTACTCTATATCTATTTATATATACACCAATTTTACCGGGACTTACGCCTATCAAGCTTGCTTCTAGTAGGTCCCATCATATTTCTCTCTCAATTTCCATCTTATCATATATTGTATATTTATGTTGTATTAAGTTGTACATCCAAGTTGGATATTGTATATTATTTTGTTTTGCACATTGTATTCATCGAGAAGTATGAAAATAAATTGAAATTGAAATTGAAATTGAAATGTTTGGCCATCACCGATGCGCTCTTATTTCCGCATAACCTCTGCTCATTTATACAAAAAGATCAAGTGTGTACTTTCTCAATAATCCCACAAATATAAAAGCCTCAACGCCTTGTTGCCCTAACGTGAAAAGAGATTCTGCACTAATCCAATTTCAAACAATTCACTCTGGGATATAATCACTGGGGAGGGTCTTACTCGGTCCACCGTTACTTTCTCTTTGATGGCAAACTTCTACCTTCATCTTCATCTTGCATCTTCAACAAGTATGAAGCATAATAATTTCGACTCATGTCAATTATAGGCCTACGTGTCAAACGAATGCTTGCTACACAGGTGGCTGCGCTGGCCTGGGGGGTGTTTCACCAAGCTGTTCGTAATTCCGTTGGTGAGAACTTCATGAGCTGTGGCGCGGGGCAAGTTGAGGCGGCGATGTCTGAAACTGAGTCTGCGGGCTAGCTCGCCGGTCGACGGTAACGTTCGATCTAAGTTAAGGTTACAGAAGAGTTAGCCTAAGTTAATGATTTAATTATAAGAAGCAACTTCGCTGTTAGATATCACCACGGCAATACTAAGTTAGTCAATGAAGAGAGTTCAGACTCAGGCCGGCCTAACCACTTTTGGGTGCGAACAAACTTGTCATGGGCTAGTCTAATTATTTTTCGTTTATTAGTCGCACCATGAATTTTAATGTAAATAATAAAAACATTATTTCATTTACTTAATGAGAATACATTTAAAAAATGTGTCAACAAAACTACAAATGAATGGAACCGTAGGCCTACAATATATCAACCAACAAACCCATTCCCGTCAGAAATTCTCCCCAGCTACGCTTCGGTTTAATTCTGTTCCCCTCCAAGTGTCTGTCCCGTCCGCGAATTTTTTTTTACACCACTGTTTAGCCAATTTACGCAAACATACCGTGCAAGCGACTGGACATGAAATCTAGTTCAGCGCATTTTCTACCATTATACCATCATACCAGTAGCCCTACAATCCGCATTTGTTGTTTTTTTCGTCTTACTCTTGACTATTCCTCTTCAGTGTTCCTATACATGTATTTTGTTCCCTCGATCTGCCCTCAAACGTCCACTAGGCGCATGTATGAATGTATCAAACACGCAATTCACATTTTGTACAGCGCAAGTGCTTCCATGCCGTAGCGCGATCATTGGGGGCATGATCGTCGGTGCCCGTTGGTGACGGTTAGACTCCTTCACCTGAGCACTCCTATGACTATTTTGTCGAAAGTGGCTAAACAGTGGTGTAAAAAAATATTCGCGTCCCGTCCACCACACTCCGCGTCTTCCTCCCATGCGTGTGCCCCCCCCCCCTTTGTTTTTGTTTGTATTTTTTCCCCGCGTCTCTTCGTATATCAGCCCAGAAATCCTCTTGACACCACCGCGACGAGCGAGGCGGCGAATGGCAGGCTTGGTGATTCCCTGGATGTTATCACATAGGACCTTTCGATGCCTCTTGGCACCACCCTTGCCGAGCCTCTTTCCTCCTTTTCCGCGTCCAGACATGTTGTTGAAATACTTCTATAATGCACTGATGATGCACTCACCCACACCGACCCACCCACACTCACATACACCATAACACATACACCCTCATCCTAACCCTCCCTTGGCCTTAGACCCCCCCCCCCCCCCCGCCCTTCCTCAACATTCATGTATACACACACACACACACACGCGCGCGCGCAAACACCCGCACACACCATAACATTTATTCACCTCATGGTGGTCAACACACATCAATACACAAACACATACACACACACACACACACGCGCGAGAAAGCACCTTCGAAAAGTGCTCTGGGCGCTTTTATGTATATTTGAGAGAGTTTTTGGACTTGGATCATAAACTTTATACCAGGCTGAAGAACTTTTACTATAGACTTCAATTGTGGTAATTTTCATTTCCCAACTTGCTCAGTGAGTCTGATTTTCATCGTCTTATGCAAAAAATTTCCATATATTATATTGAAGAAATTTGGATCATTTTTTGAATAAGTGATTTCAAATTTGCGCAATTTATAAACTCTCAAACACGTTAAAGTGAGCGCATCCATAGAGACTATAACCATAGAGACTAAAACAATATCCTTGAGTGTAATCCTTTCATCACCACCATCATCAGACAAGGTGGTGTCTAACGCGAACCTCTGGAATACCAATCCTCCAGGTAGACCAACCAACCAACCATGGCGACAAATGCTTAAAGACACTTTTTGATGATGAGGTGAGCTTGAGGACAACGGAGGACACAGGAGAAACAGTTAAAATGCAGTGACATACACGGTAGTGGCTGCAACAGGAGGTGCGGCCGCGGAGAAGGGGGTTGGAAAAGGAAAGAAAATGCTGCCAAAGGAGCGTGGAACGACCAGTCATGTCAACTCACCTACCAGGGGAGGAGGCGGTGGTGCTGCGGACACTGGCTTGGACGACGGGCTTATTGCCAGTATAGTTACCAAAGTATTGGTGGTATACAGCCCGTCATTATCCAGGCCATATCGTCCGCAGTGACCACTGCCATGACGACCGTCATCGAGTAGATGACCAGTAAACATCCTTTGAGATCTGTTCAGCCAGGGACTTCCGACGGAGGTAAGGCAGCACGGGCAGAGAGGGACGCAATCCGCTTCGAGGTCAACCGCCTGGAGCAGTACGGGTGGAAGGAGAGCGTACGAATTTGCGGCATTCCAGAGTCTGAAAACGAGGCCACCACTGACAAGGTAGTTGCGATGGCCGGGAGGATGAAGATTAAGGCACATGCTCTCATCTGGGAGAGGACCACAGCAGGGAGGAGAGGAAATACGTCCCATCATCGCCAAGTTCGTTCGAAGGGAGAAGAAGGTGGAGATCATGAGGAGCAAGCGCCATCTCCGGGGGCTGCCGAACATGGATAACGTCTACATACAGGAAGATCTTACACCGCTCCGTGCGAGGATGTTGCGCGCCATCAAGAAGGACGAGAAGGTTAAGAAGGCATAGACAGTCGACGGGAAGATCAACTACGTTGTCGACCGAGGAGGAAGGGAGCTGAAGGTCATCGCAACTCTCCAGATGATCTGTTCCGACTCGGCTGTGTGTGAACTTATAAAAAAAAACTCAACGATGAAATTTTAGAAGAGTATATAAAGAGCTTTGATATAATTTGTCTTACTGAAACTAAAACAGATGCTATAAGCGGAAGTTTGATACCCAAACAATTTACATATCTTTACAAAGAAATGTCAAATCAAAGTAAATCTGTGTCATGATTCTTGGTGAACCATGAATCATTGTATTGGTGTCTTAATTCGAGAAAAAATATCAAACTGTGTGTCAGTTTTAAGAAATGCAAAATCAGAAACAGTGTTTTGGTAAAAGATCGGTGAAAAAGCTTCCGGATTTACATTTATCTTAGGTATCTCTCATATCCCCCAGAAGATTCAAATTATTATATTGAATTATGTTTGATGACATTGCTGCTGATTTGAAGAATTTACGTTATTTACCGTTTTGCCTTTGAGGAGATTTCAATGCTAGAACTGGGTGTGGAAGTGAATCAATGGAAGATGTTGATGTAATTGATTATTCTGATATGTATTTTATAGATAAATTTGATAGTTTTATGTCCGATCAACATTGTCTACCGAGAAATATAGGTTCGGTAAGAATGAATAGAGACAATACAGTTAACCACGGCAAGAAATTTCTTGAAATGTGTAGGGGCTTTAATCATATTAATGCTAAAGGCCGTGTTGGGGAAGATAGAGACCATGGTAATTTCGTATGTGCAATGCGGCTGAAAAGAGTAATAATATATGTTAAAGTCTTATCGAAAGAACGGTCAGAAAATTGAAATTTCAGAGGCAAAAGAAAAACGAAACCATGGTTTGATAAAAGTTGTGCTAAATTACGTTCTCAATATATTAGTTTAAAGAACATTTATTAAAACAAACAAATCTGATGATATTCGCAAAGAACTTACAAAACGCAAGAAACTTTACAAGAAATATAAGTATATATATTCTGCACAGAAGGAGTTCGATGCAAATTTTCGTAAGAAACTTAGGGGTCTTTAAAAAAGCCAACCACAAGAGTACTGGGAAGTTATTAACTCTTCAAATGGGAAGAAATAAAACAAGATCCCAATTGGAATTGAAACCCTTCGAGCTAGAACACTTTTGTAATCTTGGCAAAGCCGCTAATAAGAGCAAATGGGATCAATAAATTGTCATTCTCCCTGTCCTAAGCTATGTAGCCTTGCCTGGTAAGCAATTGAAATGTCCATACGAGAACCAACTGTTACTCTGTCGCCCTCGTATAAAATGCACCCCCTTCTTACTGTCTAAAAGAAAACAAGTAAAACAAACAAATCAAATGCATTTTCACTGTGAGAATATTTTTATTCTTTTTGTCTTCCTCCGTTTTATTATTGCTCATTTTATCATGTACACATTCCTGTTTTACATGTATGCTTTTCCTGTTATTTCCCTTGAATTTATATATTTTGTGTAAAATGTAATGTTCATAATTTTTACAAATTGTTCAACCGAATCTGCCACAAGCAAAGGCATATTTGAATTTAGCCTTCACACTTATTTATGAAAACTGTCCAGAAGCCCGAATGCTCTGTAGGTTATAACTGACCCTAGAGTTTTATGGGGCAAGGCCCCAAATTACATTTACTGCAATTTATGAACTATGATGGAGTTCGATCCAATTTATGTGGACTATGTTTGAGTCCTACATAATGTAACTGGCCCACTTGAGGGAATAATCTCTAGTCAACTCGGTTCTTATCAAAAAAGAGGTATCATGTAGTCAGCAACATCAGATAGAAATAGGGTTACCATCAAGTGTAAGACCTGAGTAGCGAATACAATGTACAGCAACTTTGGATTCTTTCCTACTCTGCGAATCCTCCTTCGACTTAGAATTTAGCAATAATATTAAAGTTGATCCGGCAAACAGCGCAACACAACATTATATTTCAGTACTGGCAATATATGCCTCAAATGTATGATTGAATGTTTGAAGAAAAATATATCTTTGAAATGAATGAATTGTATCACAGGAAATATGAAAGCTTCAAATGGATGGTAACAATTAAAAGACTTGTCATTGTCAGTTTGTTTTCTGATTTAAGTTGTAATAATACAAGTATTTCATTATCGTTCATCTACATTACTGGTTAAATCACTGTATGTCCCCATTTATGCATGTCCTCATTAATTATTGAATGTAACGCGGCCTTCGTGCTGCGGTGTTTGATCAAATAAAACCTTCAATTGAATTAAAGTAAATTTGATTAAATCAAACTAATCGAATTGATCAAATGAAATGTTTGTACATGGTGCAAATTAAAAACAAAATGGTTACGGGCAAGAAATGCAACACTGGGTATGGAGATGGTGCACATATTATGAGCAGGCTTTTATAACAGTGAACAACTGTGAACTATTCGATTTCTGAAAATATATATTTTTTTGGTTTGAGACACTCAAATAATTATGCACTGAATTACTGAATTGCATAATGACAGTGGTACGACACAGATATAAACTTGTAAAATAAAGAAACAATTGCCCCTTTTTGATAATATTAGAGTTTCTATTATTTATTTATTTTATTTATTTATTTCACGTTTTATTTAGACAGGGTAGTCCTTTCAGTCTCGAGGACTGCTTTCCAAAGGAGCCCTGTGATACAAATCACGTAAACATAACAAAATATGTAACATTCAAATACAATTAATACAAAGATCAAAGATAACAATAACAAAGACTAACACAAAAACACATTTGAAGAAGGAAAAAAAAAAGGTCACACAAATGTGTGAGTGAATGACCCCCCCCCCCCTCCCCCCCCCCCCCCCCCCCGGCCTAACGCAGTGCCCAGGTGTAGCTTATACGACGCACAACTGATTTAAATTTTGTGAGAGTATTACAACAGTGAACAGTGATTGGGAGGCTGTTAAAGAGTTTACTACCACAATAGCAGATTGATCTTTTCATGTATTCAGTTCTAGGTGTGGGAACAAAATAACGGGCTGCGGGTTGCGTAACGGGTTGTATAGTTAACATCTCTGCGTTGTATTAAGGTATTTAAGTAACGGGGAGCTTGCCCATGGAGAATTTTGAATACTAGTACCGTTTGTTGATACCGGATTTTTTGCTTAACTGACTGCCAATTTAAAGTGCTTAATAGAAAACTTGCCGATGTGAATAAATCCATGCCAAGTACCATTCGAGCGTATTTGTTTTGCAATCGTTGGATACGTGAAATATTTGTTTGGGCACAGCTTCCCCATACTGTACAAGAAAAATCAATGTGTGGTAAAACAAGAGAATAAAACAGATCTATCATTATTTCTTTTGTAAGGTAACACTTTACTCTACGTATGCAGCCAATTGCTTGTGATATCTTTTTTACAACATGATCAACATGACTAGTCCAATTAAGACTCCCGTCCAACACAACACCAAGATATTTAAATTCTTTGACATGTTCAAGGATATCATTTTTGTACATTATTGCCAATTTTTTACCTGTTAATTTACGGTTTGAACCAAACAGCATAGTTTTCGTCTTTTCCGAGTTTAAAAATAGGTCATTACATTGAAGCCATTTAGTGATGGTACCAAATTGTGACTGGAGTTTCAGTTGTACATCATGAATATTCTTATCTGTACAAAATATAGCTGTGTCATCTGCGTATGAAGATAATTTACAGGATTCATCTAATATTAAATTAGATATGTCATTAATAAATATACTGAACATGAGGGGTCCTAGAGTCGAACCTTGGGGAACACCAGATTTTACCTTTAAGTACTTGCTTAATGTTCCTTCTATTGAAACACAATGCAATCGATCAGTAATATACGATTTAAACCATTCTAATTCAAAATTACGTATTCCATACATCGATAGTTTTTTTTAAAAGACGAGTATGAGAAATTACATCGAATGCTTTTCGCAAGTCAAGAAAAATTGCACCTGTGTTATTACCAGAATTCATATTACGCAGAATATATTCTGAAATATCAGTAACACATGTTTGAGTTGAATGCATCGGTCTAAAACCTGATTGTATAGAAGATAACAAAGAATTTTCATCAAAGTATTTATAAAGTTGCGCATGAACAGCCCTTTCCAATATTTTTGCAGGTATGGGCAGTAAAGAGATTGGACGATAGTTGTTAATATCTAATTTATTTCCTCCTTTGTAAAGTGGTATTATTTTTGCAATTTTAAAGTCAGTTGGGATCTCCGCAGTACGTAATGATACATTATAAAGAAAACTTAATAGCCTTGCAATGTAATCAGCAGCAAGTTTCAATAGTTTTGGGTGTAATTTATCAATTCCAACAGCTTTATTACAGTTAACTGACTTCAGTTCTTTAAGTACAAATTCTATTGTTATATCATCAAAGGAGAAACTTTCAGTGTTTTCAACTATCGTTGAACAAATATCAGTACATGTATGATCGAGGTTTTTCATTGTATCTAAAATATTATTAAAATTCTTATTAAATGCATTAGCGACCTCTTGTCTGTCTGATACTAGATCATCATGAAATTTAAGTTGATATTGAGTCGAAGTTCTTTTCTTACTTGGGAGTAACGTGTTCATTACTTTCCACTTGTTTTTTATATCACGACCAGCCTCTGACAACTTATTATATAATATCTTTTCTGTAATACTTTATTGAAATTATTAACTTTATTTCGACAGTTTTGGTATTGTTTCCAATCTTCAGGAACTTTTCTATCATCATATCTCTTTTTCAAATAATCACGCTCTCTAGCAAGTTCCAAATATTCGTCAGTGATCCAGGGCACCTGTTTCATCTTTTTTCTAACTGTACAATATGGTGCATGTTTATTACAAATAACCTCAAATGCCTGTTTAAATTCAGTCCAAATTTCGTTCACATTTGTCTTTTCATATACACTACTCCAGTCATAATTTCTAAGATCATGACAAAACTTTTCTACATCAAAATTACGAAACGATCTGAACTTGGATACTTTGGGATAACCTTTAGGCAAAGTTTCTTTCAATACAACATAAGTTAACAGATGGTCACTAATAGACGCAGATTGTATACCTGACGTTAATGAACCAAATGAATTAGACACCAAAATCAGGTCAATAAGAGTTTGGCTATGTGGAGTAACACGAGTAGGTTTCTTTATAATTTGAGATAGAGCAAACTCATTACATAAGCAACGAATCTTTTTGGAAAAATTACTCTCTTTTAACATATTAACATTAAAATCACCCATAATAATAACACGGTCAGAATTAAGACATATTTTATCAAGTTGATCATTAAGACATTGAAAAAAAGACAAACCTACGTCTGGTTTCTTATACAGGATACCTATAAAAATTGGTGTTCTGTTCTTTAATCGAACCTCTATCCACATAACTTCAAGAGAGTCAGACTCAAGATCTTTTCTTCTTATATATGCAATACTTTCTCTAATATAACAACCGACTCCTCCCCCTTTCGAACTGTCATCTGATATTCGGTCTTTTCTTTCAAAATTATATCCATCAATATGAAAGGCATTGTCAGGACAATCTTTGTTCAGCCATGTTTCTGAAACAGAAAAAATATCATATGAGCTATTTTGCAAAAATAATTCTACTTCGCCTTTTTTATTGCGTAAACTGCACACATTTAAATGGGATATTTTAAGACCACGTTCTTTCGGGAAAGAGTTGTTAACATGTATTTCATTAATATTACTTACAGGTGGGTTACGATCATCTATAAGAGTCGCTATGTTTTCAATTGTACAACTATCACCGTCATGAAAAGGCATTTGTCGAAAAACACATAAAGCACAAATCCAATCACTGTCTGAATGAAATATCTCGGGAGAAATGTCTCCACAATTCGTGTGGGACCAAGTTTGACAAATAATGCAAAGCACTGCGTTTTGATTACATTTAACAGATTTTTTACAAAATATACACGGAAATTTTAAAGACATAACCAGAATAAAACATTATTGTTCGCACCTTACTATTCTGATGACGGTTCTTAAAGTTTGTCAATGTCTGCTTTTAATGCGACTCGCACCTTTCTGCCGTTCTTCAAGAGTGCAGTGACTTTTCCGTCTAACGTCCAAACTTTAGTAACGAGTTCATGTGATCGAAGGTCGTTCACTAGCGCTTGTCGCTCTGCCGTTAGGTCCTCATGAATGTAGATGTTGGTGCCCTTCAACTTGGATCTAGCGCTATACACGGCATGTCTTGGGCTATACGTCGTGAACTTGATGATAATTGGACGCGGCCGGGGTCTGGAGTCACCGTTCGAGTCATCGCGCTTCCAGTTTCGCGGTGTAACGCGGTGGCTGCGATCAACGTCGGACGGGTTGAGAGAGATCCCCATGTGCTCACGCACCGTGTCGGTAATCAGCTGGCTGGTGTCTTCATGAGGTTGCTCTGGGATGCCATGGAAACGGAGAGAATACCGTCGGCTGCACTGTTCCTGTTCATCTGATGTGCGTTGCAGATCGTTGACCTTCTTTTCAAGGACATTGACTTTCTTGTTCAGTGAAACAATGGTTTCATTCTGTTTCTGAAGGTCTAGTTGTATCGCTTTTTTACAATCACTTTTTACAAAAATTAAAAGTACATTGCAGATTCGAATTGTCAATGTTTGTTTAAATCATATTTTTGTTCAAGAGAAGGTAACATTTACACCAGATCCACTGTCATGCTAGACAGTAGCACGTAATACAAACAAATGCATATCCAAGATTATATCACTTTACGTCATTATACATAATGCGAATCGTAAGATCAATATATACAGGGAATTTAGCTTTATTTCAAGAATTAATCAAATTATACCTCTTACTTTTTTATTATTCTTCAAGGACATCATTAAACGATCCTATATTAGTGTGCACAAATCGTATCAATATTAATAAACATATACCATTTTTTTTAATCGAAAATGAGATTCAAATTATATTATAACTATCACAAACAAATTAAACCTAAATTGAATAGGCAAATTGAGTTATACCTTCTTTTCTATAACTTTCTGTTTAATTCCTTTACACTTGATATGCATTAAAAATTTGTCTAGTTATACGAATATAATTCTCATATCTTATATTGTCTTCATTACCTACTACATAATTTTATCGCGATAACGTTAACTTATCATATCTATGCTACACCCAAACATTTAATCCGAGTGCAATATGTTTATCTTATGAAAATATCCATTCACATTTAGGTATTATATAGTTCGTGGAAATAGGGATACAGTATCTAAATAAAATAGTATGCCATCCTTTCATTTACTGAACAAATTACAACATTAGCAACATTTTAACAACAGTTGCCTTACTAAAAAGAGAGAACCCTTACATGGTTATATACCACAAACCTACATGTATGGAGCTTCTGACCACCATCGTTCGTGGCGAATACTAATATAAAAAAAAAACATCTGTTGGTCTGAGTTTCAGCCACATTGTCTGAGTATGCGTTTAATCTGAGCTTTATTTTCTTTGCCTATCCCTGAAGCCTGCCGTACAAGTGATCAACGTAGTTTATTGAATATTCCAAGGACTATCACAACAAAAGTAATCGATGAAATGAACGAAACCTGCTTTAAAACAACATCTTTTGACTTCAGAATGTGTCTATATCAGCTTGGTTCGAGTTGTAAATTTATTGTAGAAAAGAAATAAAATCTATCAATGTATGAAATTTTAAAAAGTGTCAAAAGTTTGATTTAACACCTATTTTTTTTTTTTTTTATATATGTAAGTTACCTTGAAGCTGTTTGTTAATCTGTTCCCTGTACGGGGGTGGGGGGAAGGGGTGTCATAAGGAGAACGAAACACATGTGACAAGACTAGAAACGTATTTAAGAACAATAAAAATATTCCATTCTTAGAGACGCATGATACCTTTCAAATAGTCTATGAGTGTGACAGTAAAAATTGATCATGTGAGAATTTGAAAATAACTAATAATTATCAAACAGATGCGTCTTTAGTGTTGATATGAATTGATCGAAGTCTGTCAATGATCGAATGCCTTGGGGGAGGTTATTTAATAATTTGGGTGCCGTATTTGCAAAAGCTCTATCACCCAATGTCTTAGATTTCACACGAATTTCAGAATGAAAATTTTTTGATTGAGAACGGAGATTATGACTAGGCTGCAATCGATTGATGAGTTCAGTTCAGATGCGTTCAAATTCCCTTTTTCGCGTCACAAGCCTTGCCGCTGAATTCTGTACACGTTGGAGTTTATTTAGTTGAGTCTTAGAGATTCCCAGAAACAGACCATTATTGAAATCTAAGTAATTAAATATAAATGCGTGAACGAGACTCTTTGTTTTATCATTTCATGTCATGTTTCATTTCATATTAGATTGATCAACAATATGATGGAACTAGTACAACAAAAAATGTTTTAGAGGCAGTTTAATTTCATAAAGAAATAATTTTAGATGTGCATACCTAACACAAAGTAGCTTTCTAGTTACACAGAGTGAACCAGATGATTTTAAAATATATGTCATTAATGAACTACCCATGCATATGATTTGCTTGTATTAGTCTTTATTTTGATGTATGTTTTTTTTAAGTATGTACCTGTATGTAATTTGTGTACTCGGGTTCATCTTACTGTATGTCATTTAAATAATGGACTTTATACTTATGTGTTTTGAACCACATGTTAAAGGTTATCACACCTCACAAGCCATCGGCTTTCTGGTGATGCCTTGTATTCATTGTTGATGAAAGTTGTTTATTCTTGTTTGTTAAATGAATAAAGAATTGAATTGAATTGAAATTGAAATGATTAAGTAATATTTACATGTATTATAATGTAAAGAATGTAGAATAAGAACGTGGATAATTTACACAGAGTAAACATACATACTAGGGTGTTTAAAAAAAAAAAAAAACCTGTGACAGTTTTGAAAAATAATTTTCGAAAAGTTACAACTCGAATCAAGAGGTTTTGAGATATTTCATCCAATATCATTTTTGTAGTAATCCTTTCAATATTTAATGAGATTTTCAGTTTTGCGCAAATTTGAGCCTCAAAAGTTGTTCGTATCACATAATCAATTCTGCACACAACAATGCTTATTGTGCTGCACACATGTCAACCCACGAGGTCACTCCTGCCTGTAGCATCATGCACCGTCAATGACACTATGATGGCAGTTGCCAGTGGATTGACAGTTGCAATACACAATGGGCATTGTTGTATTTTGAATTAATTACCCCATGCACACAAACGTCTCATTTAACATTTAAAGGATTCTTATGAAAACAATATTTTATTATTTCTCACGAAACCAGCTACAAAAATATTGATATCCTTTGACTTGATGATCTGATCACCTTAATCAGAGATGTAAACCTTTTCAAAAGCGTCAGAACTTTTAAAACACCTTATTTAATGATGTAAGACACAATAGATACAGTGTTCAAGTACGCCTATGTATTACGAATAAACGATCAACATATTGCTTTAAGTTTATCATGGGGAATGCAAAAGAGAAAGCAAATTTCATTGCCTTTTCTAAGATTATAGCTACGATTTTCCGCCTACTCTCATGTCCACTCATTATGGGGGATTCAAACTAGTTTTCTGTTACTTCTCATTGAGAACATTGATGTACATGTATACTTTTAGTGCTGTACTCCAATTATAGATATTACAGTGTTTGTATGAAACTGTCGACACTTAATGAACTCAAGGATGTGGATGAAAACTATACTAAACAACAACAATTCTGGATAAGTGAAACTGCATTCATGAGAATGTTTTACTTTTTTATCCTCCATGAGATCTTGCATCATAAAGCCTAAGCCTAAGCCCTCGAAAGGGCTTTCTTGTCAGGAAGCAACCTCCTACTGAAACTCTGTGAGATCAGAGTAGGAAAATGTGATGCACGACTGTGCTTATTTTTAACGGGGTCCAATCCCCCAGTTTTATCCACCATTCACCAGCCGATGAGAATGCACTTCCCTGAACATTCATGTACCAGGCGTCGAAGAGGTCGGTGTCGAAACGCACCAGCCATCCAGCGTAAGCCAAAAATTTGCTACCATGATGACCTCTACTCTCCCATATTGTGCACCTTGAAGAACCATCCAATCTGGCTTTGAAAATTGTTAATCGATACGTGAAAACGTGTTCCGTCCATATCAATATATCATTTACATCATCCACAAAGAGACTTTCTCTCCTGTCAACTGTTTTCCGTGTTTCGAAATTAACGACAGTTTCGATACTACCGGGAAAGTTGTCGAGGCTTGCTCGTTCAACGCCATAGGTACCCATCCAATATATCAATCTATGTTTACTGGCTATCGCGATCTCACATGGAGCTTCGTCAAGCACCTCGGACACGGTGAGTTCGACGTCCTCGCGACCATCAGCATGGAGTGGGTATCCTATGATAATACCCAGATCAGGCTGACCCACGTATAGCCTGCGAGATGTGTGATCTATCGCCAGACCACCACCTGAGTAAACGCCCATCACGTAGAAGTCATGCAGATCGCGGACTTTTTGCAAAGACCCCTCAAACTTCCCGGAGTAGAGCACCTTGTTTTGGGAAAGGTAAAGGACATCATCTACGGGATCATACACCATGTAGGATGTGAGTCGGTGTGGCGGAATATCATCGGTATAAGTGCCTTTGATCGATTCTGAGAAGTCCGGTAAGGTGTAAATACTCAATTCCGAGAAGCTCGTATACACCCCGATACTCCACTGACGTTGACAACTTTCCCCGGAATAGCCCAGGGGACATGCGCACACCATTTCACCCACTTTAGTCGACTCGAGACATACCTGCTTCCATCGGCATGGGTTGGGATGGCAGGGGACGGGCGCTGACATGGTTGGAGGGTATAAGCATGTCACGATTTGACTGGGAGCGGGAGGAGAGCCAGTAGCGATACCTTGAGGATACGCAACCTGTCCATCTACCAGCGCGCCGTACGGTTCGTACCAGCCCTGGCAGAATGGTTCCAAAACTTCGTCGCCGAAACTTGTTTTTACCACAGGAGCGGTGAAGAAGACATAAAGAAGACTCGCAAGCCACAACTCCATTTTTTCTTTTCATCTGTGTTCAGTCTACAATGTGAATTTCCATTGTGGCCTTCCTTAAGTACTTCCTAGATCTTCTTTTTAGCGATTGCCTATTAAGGCGGCATACGTTATGCTTTGACAGATTGACGTCGCGCTATACTATGCAAGAACTTTCGTGTACCTTTTAGTGATGCCCTAAAAACAAGCTCACATATATTTCTAAAACGCCATAAAATGTATTAATGGCGGCTGTCGATTAAAAACGGTTTGCGACTGTGCGTCATGCTGTATATATCCGACAAGTTGACGCCACGCCGTAGCATGCCTTATGAAAGACTTCTTTGGATAAGATAAGATAAGATTTTATTAACTCTATCGACCCCCTCTCGGGGTATGAGAGTTCAACATATTTACAATGATATACAATAACATGAATACATACAAATACATAAAGTAAATAGAGTACATAACTTCTTCAGTGTTTACAACACCAAGCGCACAGGATTTCTTACAATTCTACCACTACGTGTAACTACATGTTCGTGACGCTGAACAGTAACATCAACAAAATCACTTCTTTTTGGTTCATGACTAAAATGATTCATGATTATGTTAATAAATTTTACAAGTTTCCTCAACTGGCAAGAGTCTCGCATGTTAAAAAGTTTCTCCATTTCTATAGAGCTAGGTCTACGACGACGTAATACTGATTTCTGTAAATATAACTTTCTCTCTTCCAAAAAGAAAGGACAAACAAATATATAATGGAATTCATCCCCTGTATCTGACAAGCAGAGTGTGCATATATCATCCTGCGACATGTCTGAGTCAAACCTATTATTATTTACAGGTAAACTGTGTGATCTACATCTGAATTTACACAAAGTAGTAGCATCTTTACTATTAAGAAACAGCAGATATTTTTCCAGTTCCAATAGGCCTTTAAACATTCTATAATTTGAACATAATCGGTTACTCCATATTGTAGCTTTCCAGTCCTGTTTAAAGATATCAGCTAGTCTCAATTTCAATGCTTTCAGTACCCATTCAGATTTAAATCCATGACTCTGAGATGACCACACATTAGCAAATCCTGCATTGTTCAATATATCTTCAACATAGCGTAACCAATTTGATGCTGAATTCAAGTCTCCATTTTGGCTCAAACATTTTGAAAGGCGGTAAAGTAAAAATGAGTGCTTAGTTTGCTCCCCTTTGATGATCCTTAACCAAAACCCAACCATTCTGCATTTGACATGGTTTAGTATTACACATCGACCAGTTTCACCATAAACCATGCAGTCGGGAGTGCATTTATTAACATGTAGAATAGTTCTTAAAAACTTTCTGTGAAATACTTCAATTTGACTTATATTTTCGTATCCCCAGACCTCGCTTCCATACAACAAAATCGGTAGCACCATACGATCAAATAATTCACATTGAGTATCTATAGATAACTGCAATCTCTTTGCTTTAACTAGCATACTAAATAAAGCCTTTTGAGCCTGAATCACTTGCTTTGTGATGGCCTTCTTGAAGCTGCCATTGTAGTTGAATTTCACTCCTAAATAAACAAAATCATAAACAATCTCCAACTCTTCACAATTAAATATGAATGATTGTACCTTCCTCACTTTTCCTCGGGAGAAAATTACAATTTTTGTTTTATCAGTATTAACTTGAAGATGCCATTTCGAGCAGTTCTCCTCAACTCCGTGCAATGATATTTGAAGCTCCTCTGGACTTTCAGCGAAAATGAGGGTGTCATCGGCATATAATAAGCAGAATAATGTAGAAAAAGCCTCTATTTCATCTTCGCTTACATGTGAATCTACCAAGGCAGATAACGAATGGAGACGGCGATACAATCTGCCAATGTGTTTATCAAAATCGTTTAAAAACAACGCAAATAAAAGCGGAGACAGATTTTCTCCTTGCCGCACCCCTACATTGCATGAAAAGTAGTCTGAAAGTTTTCCCTTTACGCTTACGCAAGATTTGGTATAGCCATATATGTTTTTGATAACAGTGAAAACTTTTCCATTTACACCTGATTTCAACATTTTCAACCATAAGGAGGATCTATCAATCAAATCAAAAGCTTTTTTGTAGTCAATGAATGCACAATATAAACGCTTTTTTTGCTGTAGATAAATATCAATTATACATTTCAGTGAAAATACATGATCAGTTGTTGAGTAACCTGAACGGAAACCAGCTTGTTCCTCACCAATTGTGGAATTTCTTTCTAGATATCCAGTAATTCTATGGTTAAGAATTGAGGTGAACAACTTCCCCAAACAGCTTAACAAGGTTATACCTCTATAGTTGTCAGGGTTTTTAACATCACCCTTATTCTTAAATATTGGAATAATGATTCCAACACACCAGTCAGTAGGGATAACACCACTATCTAGTACAGCATTAAACAAAGAAACAATAGTGTGCATGACAGAGGATGGACAATTTTTCAGAAATTCATTCCTCATTAAATCAATACCAGAGGCCTTACCATTTTTCAATTTCTTAATGATCAACAAGGTTTCTTCCACAGTAATTGGAATATTCAGAATGTCATTGTCATAATCAGGACTGTTTGAAACAGGCTGAAAGTGCAATTCATTCTTTGAGCTCTCTAAGACTGGAACATTATCTGTATTCCCTAGGAGTTTAAAATGATCCACAAATACATTTAATGGCATTTTATCGCTAATAGGAGCTTTTCTTTCACCTTTCTTTAATATTGACCAATATTCTGAGGGATTATTTTTCTTCAAAGAACGTAAGTTTTCATTTAATGTTGTTTTAAATAATCTCCTCTTATGTCTCAACAACTTTTTGTAAGTCTTCCTTTCCACGTCAAGACTGACATCAGACTCTGGACCTGCATGCTCCTTATCCTTAAGTCTATTTTTTATTGTAAAATATTTCCTTCTGGCAATTTGGCACTCATGGTCAAACCAAGGTTGGTTTGTTTCACACTTTTTGTGAGCAGTCTGGCAAGGATCAATCCAAGAACTCACACCTGCGTCAGTTGCAGCTTTAACAAAAACTGAACAAAAAACATCAACACTTCCAATATTGACGTCCTTTTTGAGACAATTTAGACTCTCGGATAAATCAGTAAGAGATGTACCAACATTAAGCATATATTCTTCAGCCTTATCTTGAGACCACCTAAATGCTAAGTGACCTGGTCTAACGTTGACAGCTGTAATAGAACCAGTAGCGCTATCATACGCTGTCTCATCCTTGGATGGACATGGTAAGGTACTACCTAATGATAGTATTATAGGGCAATGTACATCTGAGAAACATTTATCGAAGGTATCAACTTCAAACCCACAAATGTGATCAAAAAGTGTGTAAGAAACTAATGCATAGTCGACTGTGCTACAACCACCATTTTTGTTAAAACAAGTTAATTGACCTATATTTTTATCCTCTCCAAATCTACCATTCACAACTTTAAAGTCAAAACTTTGACAAATATCAATAAGTTGTTTCCCATTATTATTTACCTGACTATCCAAATTACATCGTCGTGTAAAATGTCCACTTTCTTGCAATGCAGAACGGACATCAACATTATCATCACTAGTCAAGTCAGTAAAGCCTGTTAAAAACTCATCAACTTCTATAAAATCATCCAAGACTCCTGTTCTGGCATTAAAATCACCAACAAGACAAAAAGGCATATCAAATCTGCTACGAATATCTACTACATCCTGAATCAAATTATCAAACACTTGCCTGGAGTAATGAACTGATCCTTCACATGGAATATATACTGCTGCTAAAATAAAGTCAAAGCCAAGTTTACGACATGTAACTTTAACCCAAATGACCGAGTCCGAGTTTGTTCCATGAATTCTCTCTGAAGATTCAAAAATTTCATTTTTTAACAAAATACACAATCCATGGAAGCCACCATACTTTCCAGAATGGTGAGTACTTTTGAGTTTTGTAAAAGACTTGTAGTCATGAAGAGAAGTTTGCATTAAATCTACGTTATCTGTTTTAGTTTCAGATAGACATATGATATCATAATTACTGAGGTACAAATCCAGGAGGTTGTCATTTAGTTTGCTGTTTAAACCATTAACATTGAGACTAATAATAGACAGAATAGAGTGAGGTACTGGGTCACATGATGAGGGAGGGTCGGATATGTCCTATGCTCGAATGTCCACAAACAAACCAGACTGCTTCAGCTTGTCCTCCTTCCAGCCCAACTGCCGAAACAGGTCCTCTGGGGAAGAAATTTCTTCCTTTGAGGGTCATTTTTCAGAGTACAATTGATCCTCCCATCAATTGTCCAAACCTTCTCAGTGTTCTCATCTTGCTTCACGATTTGCAAAAGCTTAGCTCGCCCTGGAGACAGATGCTCACCCACCATGACATCCTTCGACGAAGTGTCTTTTAATTTCCTCTTATTGCGCAGCAGATCTGTGCGTAGATCACGTCGCACAAATCGAGCAATGATAGGCCTCGTCTTGTTGGGTTGAGGCCTCCCTACTCGATGACTGGTGCTGATGTCAGCCTCAGTCACGGTCACTCCTGCTGCCGCCGCAATCTCCATCACCCTCTGGTTGGTGGATTCCCCGGCATCCTCTGCCACTCCCCGCAAAACAACATTGTCCCTCCGAGAGTACTGCTCAATCTCATCGAGCCGGTTGTCGTGCTTCTGCACCACAGTCTGCACTTTCTCTACTGAAATCTGCGGACTTGACTGAATTTGTGCACTTAGTGATTGCACCATGGGCATGAGGGCTGCAACAACCGCCTTGACAATATCGCCAATGAGCTGACGATTGCCACCCTCACGGTCAGGAATGAGCTGCATAGCTCCTTCCACAGCATCGTTTATCTTGAATGTCACATCTGCATCCATTTCATCCTCTAAATTGCTGAATTTGTTAACATTAGCCATAGTGTCGATGAAGAATTCCCAACAATGAAGAATGAAGAACTGAACTGCAGCAGCCGACACAAAAATAAGTACGTGGGACAGCATACAGGAATCAGGTGACCATGTGGTCAAAAAGTCACATGTAGATATGAAAAATATTGCAGGAAGCAGAGACTTCGGTACAAATCCAGGCTAAAGAGCAGATTCAGTGAAACTTACAGATAAATAAACTGCACAAATGGTAAGAAACCACGCACAAATAACATGTCAAAAATTGAAGAAGCTGCAAGCCATGTGGAGCACGTGTTCATGTGTGCAATATGTGCAAACATATTCCTGTCTTCTTTTGTTTTTGCATTGTTTTATTTACCTTTTAGTTTTGCTATGAATACAAGCCCATAAACATCACAAAATGGCATAAGAAATATCGGCTTTACAAGGGCATTCTGGGTGTCAGCGTGTCAAGAAGACAAATCTGTATGTTTCCCATTGACGTCATTTTGCAAGTCACCATAATGCCGATACTGGCTTCATGTTTCCCATTGGGACATTTTTCACGCAAATCAACGGGACAAAAGCATCGATATCTACTCGATTTTAAAACGTGTAATCGGTTAAAATATCAACATACGTCTTCAGATATGTATCTCCTATTTCGATAACATAGTGTGCAATCGATATCATGATATCATAGTGTAGCAGTGGGAAGGAATAAGTGACAAGTAGAGCTCGCGCAATGGGATAGTTAAAATCATGGCCAAGATTCGGCGTAGAATGGTGACTCAAAAATATCGCACCGAAGACGTGCCCTTCAATTTTCACGAGGAAAAGAAAAAATCAAATGGTAAGCTAAAATACATATGTATATATATCATTAACATCTGTTTTCCATGATTCAAATTTCATTTTAACACATATCAAGCCTTTGGGGAGATAATTTCAGGCGTGTGGCCAGAACCGTGCGATTAACTTTCACGCAGAAAGTAGAATCACCCCTTCAAACTGGCCAGGGTTATACCTGTTGATAAAAAAGATAATATTATGAGTAACACTAATTCTAGACCAATCTTAATATTACCTAGTTTTTCTAAGATACTAGAGAGAATTGTATACAATAGGCTGTACAGCTTCCTTTAAAAAATAAATGTCTTTGGATTTAGGAAGTTTCATTCAACCAACCATGCGTTACTGAAATAAAAAAAGAAGTTATGCTGTTTTGCTTAGGGGGGGGGGGGACTTACTTTTTTTGTTGTGTTTAGTATGCCATCCTTTCATTTATTGATCAAATACATGTAACAATACTATCAACATTTTGCCTTACTAAAAAGAGAGAACCCTTCGATGGTCATATACCAAAAACTTACATGTATGGTGCTTCCGACCACAGTCGTTCGTGACGACTATGAAATATAATGAAAGATGACAAACGTGCGGATTTAGTTAATTCATGAAAGAATCTATTTTGGTCTTGAGTTGCAGCAGCATTGTCTAAGCATGCACAAGAAAGCGTGGTATCAGCCGATGTAGTCTCCCTCTTCAGTAATGTGCCAATGGAGGGTGCTTGTAGTGCCGCCTTGCAGCGCCTGCAATTAGACGGCAACCTTTCTGCCCGTACCACACTGTCTCCAGAACAGCTTACCAAACTCCTTGAGTTTGTCCTCAGTTCCACATACTTTCTGTACAAGGCTTCATTCGATGAACAGACGGAAGGGGCGGCCATGAGCAGTCCAGTCTTGGCTGTCGTGACCAACCTGTACATGGAAATATTTTACTCTGTATAGTATGCCAATATTACGAGAAATTGGCGTTCTAATGTTCTTCACATGATCACTCCAGTCAAGAGTCTCGTTGATATGTACCCCGAGGAACTTTGTACAAAGCTTTTCCTCTAATAGGACACCATCAAGTAATAAATTGAGCTGGTGTTGATCACAATACTTTCGACCTTTAAAGTGAGAAAGCACATTGCTTCTAAACACACAAAAAAGTAAGCCCCCCCCCCCAAGCAAAATAGCATAACTTTTGATCGAAAATGTTTTGAGCAAAATAATTTGGCAGGATTGTTTCTTACCTTATTGGCTAACTTCCGTGTGAAAATCAAATTAAGCCAATCAGTCATGCATGAGTGAGCACACATTGAAGGCAAAATTGTCACTTTTCAAAAGTCACAAGGGTGATTGTTTATGCCGTTTTAACAGTACATTTTGGATTCCTTGTGCAATTTTTAAAGTGTATTCACTCAACTATGACACGAAAATGACTTCTTATGTTCAAATAATAGGTCATGTTAAATCTTTGTCAAAATATCTATTTCATTTTTTTTTCACAAAAATACAAAATTACCCTTGTGACTTTTGAAAATTGACACTTTTGCCTTTAATGTGTGCTCACTCATGCATGACTGAATGGATTAATGGGATTTTCACACGGTAGTTAGTCAATAAGTTAAAAAAAAATCCTTAAATTATATTGGTAAAAACCTTTTTGATCAAAAGTTATACTATTTTGCTTAGGGGGGGGGGACTTATTTTTTTGTTTTTAGTTGGTAAAACAATAAAATGTATGAGAATTTTATATGTATAATTATAAAGTATAAAGGAATTTAACAGATAGTTCTATAACAAGAAATAATTCAATTTACCTATTACATTTAGGTTTAATTTGACTGTGATAGTTATGATATAATTTGAATCTAATATACGATTTGATTATCATATTTTTATCAATATTAGTATGATTTGCGGTATAGGGTTGATTGACGATAGCCTTGAAGAATAATAGTAAAGTTAGAAGTATAATTTGATTACTTCATGAAATAATGCTTCATTTCCGGTATGTATTGATCTTATGATTTCCATTGATTTATATATAATGGCAGTATATGTATTTGTATTACCTGCCACTGTCTTGAAAATGATTAAAGCAACAAAATAAAAAAAACATATGTGAGGGAAAACTCTTCCCATCGTTTTTTTTTTTGTGTGTGATCTTTTTTTAATCCTCCATCATAGGAATACTTATTTTTTCATACATTTTTCAAAATAGAGTAAGACTTAGCTTTGTGCTCTGTTTCTATGATTGATGTGATGTAGTGTGTTATAATCATCGTTCGTGGGAGAAAAAAAAGGCTTTACATCATGTATTTTGTTCTTTTAAAATTTATTTTTTCGATTATTGTGTTTGTCTACAAATTGTGCTAGCTGTTTACAATTTATTATTCATTCATACCCAGAGAGGTGTACTTTATATTTATACTGACGGTCTATAATCGGGAAGCACTCGTTATTCCGAAGGTTCGTTGTTCCGAACGTTACGCGACAAATGATCGGATTAACGAACCCTTTTTCGTTTTCGGACTTTTTCGAGCATCGAAGTATAGGCAATTTACGTGTATCGGAATTACGAACCTTCGGAAGAACGAACCTTCGGAATATCGAACTGTAACCCTTTAATCACACGTCTTCTCATGGCGCTACCCCTTCGAGCCAGCTCCCTCTCTTCCTTTTCCTTCAATCTGCTGGACGGCGGGGTACTTTAGTAAGAACGTCTGGCTGTGCATGTCGAAATTCACAGTTCCACCCGAGATGTCATTCCCAAGATGATTATACAGTACTTCATTTGTGACATAGGTGTAGAAGTAAATTTCCGGTTTCAAACGGGATTTGGAATTCATATGCAAAAGTATTAATTTTGAAAGCCCAATGGTCAATATCCCCGAACGTTAAATCAGGCAAATGCAATTATATTCCGTCAAACTTTCAATATTTTGCTGTCAGCGTAGTTGTGAACGTATGGTGCATAGTATAGAACATATGAAGAAACATTCAAATTAATTAAACTAATCGACATCAGAATCGTACAAATATTGACGTCATCTTTATTCAGTACTTGCTCATTATCTAGCTCGGGGCACACTACTTCAGCCAAATGAGATCTTTTTATCAAAATTTCCCATAAGCAATCTTCTTTGGCGAGTAATAGTTAAAATCATACCTCTCTTTTCTTTACTCCACAACGCAAATAAAGTAGACCCCAGAGGATTCTAAAGAACGATATCACTTGCTACAAACGTCCTCCGTATTGAAAAAAACATTACAGGGGTACCCTAGCAGGCCCCGTTTCTTTTCTTTAGATTCCCTAATAATTCTGGACCAGGACAAACTGAACAGATTCCAATGAAAGTATTTCGAAATTATTTAGAGTAATCTAAATGTGATGTTTCGCACTATATGTATTGATATACCAAATCATACCGCTTAAAAAAATATTCCAAACGTTTGCATTCCCCTGCCCGTCTATAATTTTTTGTTTTGTGCTGTTTATGGATTTGTGGATACATCGTTAATAGTTCAGAAGTACGTAGATTATACTTAATTCAATTTTCGGACTCAACGTGAAATAGACCTCCCACATTTGATTACCAGTTGCTATAATGGAAATCAAAGACGTTGCTGATAATGTGCAGAGTACTTTCTGGAGACCTTTTGTTCCAGATAGTACATACCGTTTGCACGACCTAGGTTTGATGGCTGTTTCCTGCTCTTTGCTTGATTGTCGTTACGTTATCAAAAGGCCCAAAACGTACGTATCATACATTGAATCAAACTTTCAAGAGATCCTTTGTTCCACATACAACGTTATAAAACTAACGTTTGATGACGGTTTCGTGCCGTTTTCCTTTTTTAATCACGTCGTTAAAATGAGCAAAAAGTACATCAAGATAATATATGAAAGACGAAACAGGTCTTCAATAAAACATTCATAAGATCGTCCATCAAACGTTCCATTTGCACGACCTATTTTGTGAGATCTTATATTGTTAATGGAGTTGTAGGAAAAGTACCCCCCCCCCCCCTCTAAGCGAAATAGCATAACTTTTTATCGACGAGGTTTTGGGGAAAATAATTTTGTAGGATTGTTTCTTAACTCATTGACTAACTTCTGTGAAACAAAAAATCACAATTTATCCAACAAGTCATGCATGAGTGGGAATGTAACTTTTCAAAAGTCACAAGGGTAAATTTTGGGATTATATCATATGAATTTTTGATTACTTACATTTTTTTTATGAACACGAATCCCGACACTTAATCCATTTTTCTGGTTGAGTGAGCACCGTAAGAGATACTCATCCGTCTTGAGCTTGAAACTTTTAAAAAACCTTTATTTTTGTGAAAACATAAAACTCTGGATATTGTAACAAAAATGTTACATGACCTGTTATGTAAGCATAAGAAGTCATTTTCTTGTCATGGTTTAGTTCATACACTTCGCTCAAGAAATGCCAAATGTATTGTTAAAACGGCATAAACAATTACCCGTGTGACTTTCGAAAAGTGACATTTTTGCTTTCGAAATTTGCCCACTCATGCATGCCTAATTGGATCAATGTGAGACTTGTGTTTCATTCATAATATATCAGTTCATTTAAGTTTCAACATTATTACATGAGACTGCAATAAGCTTCGTTCTAATGTACATCATACAAGATTCCTCTCAAAATACGATTGTGATCTTGTCGACGACTGAAGATCGAGACCCTGTCTACATGTACCCCCCACCCCCACCCCGGCCCCCGCCACCACCCCCATCCCCCAACCCTACCACACCGCTGCCACTGCCTAGCGATACAAAAACAAGCGCTCTCTCACATGCAGAACAAAAAGAGAATGCTTTCTCTTCATATACCTTGGCATTTGAACACGGTATATTAGCATCCATGCTTTTAATGAAACCAGACCGACAAAGTAGCCGACGGAGGCGCCCATTAAAGACAAAGTACCACATTTACAAAAGTAAGGAAACTCGTTATGAATCTGCAGTATACCCCAGCGATAACATGTATGAAAACTTCACAGTCGTAACTTATACTGTACTGGGATGACAAAATGCGTTCAAAAGGTGATCGTGAGCAATTTTCTTGCCAATGGTCTTAAATTCATGTATTGCCTATTTTAGAAACTTGCTGAGAGTTGTTTTCCCTCAAATGATCCACATTTGGAGTAATCAGTGATTTAATCGTGCCGAAAATTTTGAGGATTTGTGATGTGTGATCACTCATTACTCCCAATGTGAATCATTTGAGGGAAAATAACTTTCAGCAAGTTTCTAAAACGGACAATACATGAATTTAAGACCATTGGCAAGAAGATTGCCTACGATCACCTTTTTGAAAGCTTTTTATCTCCCCAGTACAGTATATTCCCTTAAAGTTTGAAACGCCCTGTTTCGAAGCGACCATAATCGACATTCCCATACCATATTGCACCTGACAGCGGTGCACTCAGCGATGTGTGTTGCCGCCGTCTCGGTCTCTCGGTTACAGGTACCGCTAGGTTTAAGACGACCTGTAAAAAAATCTCGAAATCTAGAGATCATTATAACTCCTCTCAAAGTCAGTTTCCAGTTAAAATATTGTGAGGTAAGTTTCTGTACACTATTTTCTTCCTTTTTTTCGTGGTATTTATACAATTTCACTTTTAACCGGCAAAAGGGCAACTGTACCTTTAAACGAGGCCGCGCGAGTTACCTTCAGCCGGCTTTCTACCTAGATAAATGTTGTTGAGATAATATGCACTCAAAGTTATGGGCAAGAGTGAGTCGTAGTCTTACGTTGAAGACAGGGTTGCCCCTGTGGCAGCCCCCCCCCCCCCCCACCCCCAACATATGATTTTGTGTAAACGACTGAAAATGGAAGAAAATAATGTATAAGAACTTCTCATTATACGTGTTATAGAACTGGTACCTGAATTTGAACTGTATTGGTTGATGAGTTTCGAGTTGGATTTTTCCGGGTTGTCTTAGCGGCTCCCCTAGCGCAGAGACAGGAGACCATTTAGCGCATATCAGGGTTTTTTCGTACCGCCCATTGATGCATTCAAGGAAGCGGCGCACCGCCGAGTGATATGCTGAACGTTGGATATACGGTATATCAATGTAAAACTTGGTCGCTACGTTGCAAGCATAACCGAGACAGTAATTTACTTTACGTGAAAGATTCTTGGAGCTATGACTGTAAGACTTCATATACATTATTGGTACGGTGTGCTGATAATTCCTGCCGAGTTTTACAATGTTTACCCATGAACTACCCTGTCATTAAGGTAATGATATGATTCCGTTAAACAATGAAAACTACTGTGACACAGTGTTTTGATTCATAAGATCAAAAGACATCAACTGCTCTTCCTGCGATTATCGTGGCGGTTAGTTCATTTGTATTGGCGTTAATGGGGAGTTGCTCTCACTATACAAAATGCCGGGAGTATGATATCGGTACTTCAAAGATTTGAGTGGTAATTAACACGATGATACAAGAGGAAGACAAGGATGAGGGGGAGGACAGCAGGACGGGGTCAGAAAGGGGAAGGTCGGGTGGTGGGATAGAGATAAAGAGAAATTGTAGAGAAGAAAAAAGAAAATTGAGGAAGGAGAATTAAGAGAATTGAGCGATGTGTATGAGGTGAAGAGGGATGCGAAAGATATAGGCCTTCTTATAGATGGGAACTCAGAACATGAAGGCCACAGTACACGACACGGTCCGATCAGTCGTGCGACGCTGCGACTGACTGAATCGCAGGAACTGGCCATTGGATTTGTGTAGGAGGGTGACGTCATATTTCCAGTCGTAGTAGCAGTTACGACTGCAGAATCGTGGCAAAATCGTTTCGTCTTTGATGGCTTTAACTAAGAAGGAGGGAAAACGAAGATAAGAAAATCAAAGAAAGAAAAGAGAGAAGAGGGAGATGAGAAACGAGAGAAAATGTAGAAGCGGGGAATAACAACGATGAGAACAAAAGAAATGCAGTAGAAGCAGTACAGAGTTGGGCAATGCAAAGGCCCCAAATAATGACTAAGAAAACAGACTGATTGCAAAGACTACTCCGGGTACTATTATTTTACACATGCTGCCGTCAATGGCCTTGGGCGGACCCACTTTTATCTACCTGTTTCGCTACGCCTCTTCTACCCGATCGATCTACACGAAGCCGCGGGCCCAGCGAAATGTACTTTTTCCCTTGGCGCACTATAAGCGAAGGCATTGCCACTTGACATTATACAGTCCGCGCCGTGTGTTATTGATGTGGTTTGCTCAACATGAAATTACACGGAACGAATGTGACCTTGACAATTTACATGAAGGCAGTAAACATCGATCGTGGCAGGAAAAAACAGTGTTCTTTGTTCTCTCATCCCCTTTCTTTCTCCCTCTTACCCCTTCCTGGCTTCCTCCATATCTATGTTATTCTTTCCCCTTCCCGTCTTTATCTGTCTGTATACACACCCCTTCCCTTTCTCTTTCTCTCTCTCTCTTCCCATTTTTCTTTCGTATTACTCTTTATAACCTCCTTTTTCTATATGTTACGCTTTTCTCTCTTTCTTTCTCTCTTTGTCGATTTATTTTCTCTATAAGCCTTCATGTCTATCCGTCTGTGTGTCTGTCAGTCTCCCCCCCCCCCCCTCTCTCTCTCTCTCTCGCTCTCGCTCTCTATTAGTCAATTTAATTAAAACAACGAAAAGCAATCCATGTTTGAGCTGTTATCACGTCGAACATGCCGCTAAAATATACTTTCGTAAGAAACCTTTCCTAAAATCACATTAAAGAGCTGAAAATGTTCACATTTCTTCATTGCTTCATATTTTGTATATTGGTTTTCAGTCTTGGCACAGTGCCAGAGATTTGCGTACATGATATCATGGATGCGATGTTAAGAGAGTGTTTTTTTTTTTCGATGAATTAACCGCCCGAGCCAGAGACAGTTTGATTTAACGTGTATCGTGCTTTTAACACCCTGCAGTATTTATCCCTCCGGTACGTAAAGAGTTAAAGCTCTATAATATAAAAAGAAGCAACTAATGTACGCCTGCCCGCGGTAACGATTGAGGAAAGAGTAACGATTTATTTAAAATACCCCCGCGGTGTGTCCTTAAGCTTGACATCTGCGAGCGCATCACTGCGAGCGATTGAGGAAGAGAAAAAGTGCATCCCCTCTCTCCCCGATGCAATATTCCAGAGGTCGGTAATCGCTGGGAAGTCAAGTCCAAGGACAAAGAAATATACGCTACATTCCGTGTGCACACGCAACTGCCGTTCAAGGTCTCCCTCCTTCACTCTGTCTGTCTGTCTGTCTGTCTGTCTGTCTGTCTGTCTGCCTGTCTTCCCCCTCCTCTCTCTCTCTCTCTCTCCCTCCTTTTCATTCTTTTTCATATCTATCTATCTCTCATATGGTTAATTCTTCTCCTCTTTCCCGATCTATTTAACATCTTTTAAAGCAAACTAGTATTTATCTATCTATCGATCGATCTATATATTGTATTTCACTTGTACTTATCTATCTCTCATATGGGTTAATATACCTCCTTTTTTTCAATCCTGTTAACATGTTTTAAAGCAAACTATCTATTTACCTATCTATCCATCTATCCATCCCATCTTGACTCTCTTTCATTAACATGATCAAACGTAATCATACGTAAAACAAAAACAACGCGTTACAATGATTGAATATCCTATTTTCTTCTGTTTCTTTTCTTCTTCATCGTCACTCTTATCATCATCTTTCACACACTTCCCTCTTGTACACTGTCTCTAACCATCTCCTTCACCATGTGGTCTTCTGAACCTTATCCACCTCTTCTCTCTTTATCTCTCTCTTCTCTCTCCCTCTCTCTAACTCAATGCAACCACCTCTCTCTTTCCCTTCCCCCTCTCTCGTTCTCCACCCATCTCCCTTCTCAGCTCGTCATCCCAAATGCGATTAAGTCATAAACTACACGCTGACGCAAATTAGAGCTCTGCTAATATCATCATCTCTGTCTTCTTGTATACGCTTCCAGCTCGGTCCGTTAATCGCCAACAACCTTGAGTCTCTCTCGCTCCCCTCTCATCCTTTCAAACACGGCTATTGTTAGGTCACGTGATTCGGAGGAGAGGAGGAGGAGGAGGAAAACTGTTATCTTGTCAGGGGGCATAGCTGACAGGGGCTACTTGGACGGGAGATATCGATTGATAGTGATTTTGATATAGTATTTTCCTCCGCTGTCCTTTCGCGACCTTGAACCCCGAGTGCATTGTAAATGGAACTGTTAAGCAGACGTGTACCGCATACATGGGAGCGGATTGATAAAGAGGTCTAGAAATTGAAAAATAATGTCGCTCTAATGTAACTTGATAGAGATACCCCTTCCTTCATATTAAATATTCTAAATTGCCTATATCAATATCACATCTTCTTGCTCTTTATGTGTTCCATCTTATTTTCAGGCGGTAAATATTCAGTGTTGTATTATATATGAGAAGTGGTTTGATTTATGTCTGTGACTCCTGATCAGGGGGACAAGGGTTCGAATGCAATACCTGTACATTATGATCTTTTGCCAAACCTTGTGAACCTCATAGCGGCTCAGGACCTCGTAGAGAAATGGGGACCTGGGGCCGTATTCATGAAAGCTTACTAGCCTAGTTAGCTACTAAAACGCATACAGCTGAATGCACTTTAGCAACTAACTAGGCTTAGTAAGGTTTCATGAATATGGCCCTTGGCCAATAAGACTATTCTAATCACGTGACTGTGGTAACTATGATTCAGGCTCTCCTTGACAACCAGTCTTCACACTGTTGAGGCTAGTTTGAGTAAATATGATCTCATCATCATCTTTATTATCATTACGTGTCGCCATTGAAAATATCATAATGCTAAGATGATAATTATATTTATTATATTTCTCTCCAAGAGCTGATAATTCATCGAGGTTATCAGCAGAAGATGTGGATACAGTTGAAATCTAGCTTGGTCTTAATGTACAGTGGTGGATCTACTACACGATTACACTAGACTTCATGCTTGCCTCTTTGTTCTGTCTTAGCGCTTATCTTCATTGTTATTTTCTTGTTATTCTTCTCTCTCTCTCTTTCTCTCTCATTCACTCTTTTCTCAATACTTTGTTTGTTTGACTTTGTTTCTTTTCCCCTGCATCATCTTCTGCTCCTCTCTCTACCCTCTCTTTTCCCTCCGTTATTACCATCTTTACTTTCTTCCTATCATTCTCAGCCCTTGATACCTCTAGTTACCGATTCAATATCATCTTAAATGTAACCCCCCCCCCCTTCACCCCCCTTCTTCCTCCCCTTAATATCTCTCCCTCTTTCTCTCTCTGTCTTTCTCTTCCTGCTTTATGTTTATCTGAGTCCCTCAATCTCACGCTCCCCCTTCCCCCTCCCTCTCTCGATGGTCCTTTCTATGACCCCCCCCCCATCCCTTTTCATGCCCAAATCCTGTTATATGATCCTCTCTCTCTCTCTCTCTCTCTCTCTCTCTCTCTCTCTCTCTCTCTCTCTCTCTCTTCGGTCGATCCATCGTTTTGGTGTCGGCATCACGCCGATCAGTCTCGCACATTAATCATGTGTGTAACCTTGAAACGCTATACGCCGAGACGCCAGCACGCGAGTACTCGAACAGGCGTTGCTGCTCGAGAAGAAAAGAGGCATGTGTTAAGTTTTCGCGACTTCAAGATTGAAAAAAAAAACCCATCACGACGATATATGTTTACTTACATGCGTTAAAACAATTTTATCCAAGGTCCACTGACCCGTGAACTTTTCCCCTTGTTTCTTCTGTTCATGGTGACGAATGGTGCTCTCCGATTCATTATCAACTTCTAGGGGGTTAACACTATTTGGATGAACCGTAATTTTAATTTAGAAGTTAATGTGATTTCTTCATCATTGCTCATCGAATTAAACGAGCTTTAACATGAATGCATATTAAAATATATAATCATAGTTATATTTCATAACTTATTAATATGGTATCATATCATATTATATATCATATTTCTTAAACGTATATAAACATAATAGATTCAAATTACAAAATAATTTACTCGCTGGAGAAGAATATTTTATTCAATATTTCGGCCAAGGCTATTAAAAACACTACCTTCATAAATACCTGTGGCCAAAATGTTGAGTGAAATATTCTTTTACGGCGTGTTTATTATTTTCTATTTTTGCATCTACTTTACATTTACATTGCCATCGCAATCGCAATCTCTTCAATCATCTGTCTATATGAAATATATGAATATATAAATAAACATATGATTTAAATATAAAATATATAAATGCAAATAGATACAGATATATAAATGTATACATTTATTAAATTCCATGTACATGTCTAGTTATAAATGTCTACTATGCAGAGTTATTTTGATGGAAGAACTGATTCAACACATTGTTATCATACATCTTATAAAGCAGACTGTTTTAATAATACCTTGCTACGAAATCATTCGCGATAGCATACTCCATACAAGGTGAGTATATTGACCTTTGTCTTCTTCCTCTTTTTCTTAAAAGTCCTAGGCTGTGGTAAAAAATATTCTCAATATATGTCAAACGAGTATGTGAATGACGTCGCAAACATCGTTTTCAAGCCACCGCAGTGTTTATCTTATACCGCTGTCTGTGACGTCATAGTATATTCTCGTCAGAGGTTTAATGTCTCTTGCTGAATTGAAATATGGTCACCAAGGGCAACCAGCAAGCGCCGCTTTCTGTTTTTCTAATTTCCTACTCTTGCTTTTGTCCTCCCCTTGTTTAAGTTTTCTTTTCTTCTTTCTTTGTAGTTTACTCCAGGCCAAGCTTCTTTTATAAAAATAAAATGGAAGTGTAAGCTAACATGACATATTTTAGTTACCCTATCATATTCAAATCTTATCACAAGCTTGACGATAAACATTCATGCGTTAAGCTGACTTAAGCTGATTGCCGGGCAGACTATTCGGTCAGAAAAAATAAACCCTCATCTGATACTTTATTAAAGGGTTACTAAATTAGAAAAATAAATTCCCAATAATCTATGTAAAATTATCCACTAAAAAGGAATTTCACATTCGTTTGCCGCAATAAAGTCTCATTTTGACGAAAATTGGAGAAAAACGTACGCCTCCAGTGACGTATGAGAAGTCAAAATTCCATAGATTGTACGGAAGTCAACACCGTTTTCGTAATGTATTCACAACTTTCTCCCTAACTGCGCAGTAACGCGCTATTGCATTCACCTGTTTCTTGTCATTCAGATTCAATGGATGGAATGCACTTTGAATCTATTAGTTGTTGCTACTCAGACAAACCTCGGACAAGCTTTGTCGTTCCCATTGGTAACGAATTGCGTGAATAAAACATTTTATTTACGCCGTTGGCATTTATGGCATTTTGACTTCTGATACGTCACTGGAGGCGTGTTTTTTTTTTTTCAAATTTACCTCAAAATGATACTTTTTTTGCGGCAAACGAATGTGAAATTCGTTTTTAGTGGATAATTTTTCATAGCTGAGTGGGAACTTATTTTTCTAATTTAGTCACCCTTTAACGCAAAGAAGCAAACACATTTTCACGTTAGCCCAATCGCAGCTGCATTTTCTACTTCATTATTTTCTTCTTCATTCGCCCAATGGTTAAAATAAACGACACGTTAAGATTTTATGTCGTTACGTCATCTTGTTTTTCAAGCATGAATTATTTAAATATTGCGTGTAGCCCGGTTTCCAGTAAGTTGGATATTCGTAAACCAAACTATTCAGTAGAGTAATCATTCTCAAGTTCTTTTCCAGCTTCTGCTCCGGCTTCTGTTTGGATCAGAAATGCATAACAGCCTGAATCCAGACTAATTGCGTGTAGCTTACCAAATCGTGATCATCAACTCGCAGTGCATCCATCAAAAACCTGCGCGGGACCCCAGCGTGCGTAGACAATAGAGGGGATGGAATGCATTCCCGAAATACGACAACTAAACAAAATACTGAGTGACGTCACGAGCCCAGCGTGTAACGTCTCTGGGCGGTGTTTGTTTATCGTGTCACGGTCGTGACGTCAGGATGTTTACAATCTGAACAGTAAATGAGAACAATAACAGGAGCTGGAATGGTGCAAATCGCACTCGACCTGTGTCCGAAATCAGGTCGAAGGAAAAGGTCAATGAGGTTGAGATTCTAGTTGTGATAGCACAGTGTGAAGTGGTATTAAGGTAGTTCTTTTTTTCTCTCTCTTTTAATTTTTCTTTTTTTAATCTAAGTAAGAAAATGTGACTATGCGAAAATGTTTATTCTTGCAGACCACCTTTGTAACATACTCTTAACCCTTGATTCAGAGCGGAGCTCTACTCATATAATGGATGAGGCTATGCAAAAATTATTGTTTTATTTCTTTATCTTTTTAAGAAAACAGAAGGAGAAAAAGAAATTGTCGCAGGCGACCTTTGTAAGAAACTAACAAAACATTCCTTACACTCAGTGTGGCAGCTGATTTGCTACTCTATCGGATCTGTGTGTCGTAGGCCATGTATGGAATACAAAAAGTTCAGCAATATTTGACCAAACTAAAACATGGTTTCTACTGACGAACATAATTTCGGCTTTTTGGTGTCATTTTAATGAGGCAATAAAATGTTGGCTTACATCCAGTACGGATGGTATACTATAATTTGTAAATGAACAGGATCCAGCGTGCGATCCTGTGTCAGGTTGAAAGTCGAAGTGTCTTGTTTGTTTTATTAAATATGCTATCATACAACTTATCCAGAGAGGGATAGAGTGGGGGGAGAGGTGGGCAAGGAGAAGAAAGGGGAAGGGAGTGAAAGAGAGAGAGAGAGAGAGAGAGAGAGAGAGAGAGAGAGAGAGAGAGAAAAAAAAAAAGAGATAGATAGAGAGAGAAGGGAAAGGGGGGAGGTGGATGTGAAGGATGGATCGTGGATGGCCGTGTTTTTTTCTTCATCAATCCTCCCTTCATTCCTCTTCCGTCCGCTTTCCCTGCCTTTCTATCTCACTTTCCATCCTGGATCTTGTCACCCTCCCATCACCTTCCATCTGATTAACACATCTCTCTCTCTCTCTCTTCCTGTCGATCAGCCCCCCCCCTTCTTCCTCCTCCTCCTCCTCCTCCTCTCTGTCTATTTCTCCACTCTCTAGTTATCTCTCCTCTACATGACTTTGACTGTAACTTCTCATTCTCTCACCCTTGTCTCTCCATGTTATAGCATTATACCCCACCCTCCCTCCCCCGCCACCTTCCCTCCCCCGCCACCTTCCCTCTCCATCCCCCCTACCCCAGGCGTCACACCCATCACAACACCTACCCCTTCACATCTCGGCCCAAGATAACTCACATTCCCCATACCACTCTCGCTCTTCATAATACGATTCCTCGCTCCCTTGATCCCGCTTTGTCCTTGATCACACCATTACACGCAAAAGTGCTTGCGGTGTGCTAACGTTAACAATGAATTAAGTCGAATTATCGAAAGACGCAGTAACCTTTGGCCAAGATCGAGTCATCCCACACTCCGAGAAACTTGAATTTCAACCTTGGTCATGCGATATTTCCTCACCTTTAACCGACATGTTCTCTTCGCGATAATGGCTTAATGGGAAGCCCTTTGCGTAAACATCGGAAGTTTGTACGTGATCTCGGCTAGATCGAGAATGACCGCCTTCTTGGATGAGGTGAAAGCGAGAGTGGTGGAACGGTGTTAAAACGTGACAACCCTTTGGCTGTTGGCTTCCCTCCGTCGTGTTTATTTTCCTTTCTTATACCTAACATTTCCTCCTTCATCGTCTATATTCTTTCTCTCTCCTTGTTTCTCTTCCTCACTTTTTCACTCTTTTCCTCCTCCTTGTAATTTTCCGTCAGTCTAACATTATCAAAAGATATTTTAGAGCAAGAAATGTGTCAAATTAAAGAGCGAAAGTCCGATTTAAACATTTTAGCCAGTTACTAATTTGAGAATCAATTGATAATATCACATTTATTTCGCTTAAAAAAAATCGCAAAGTTAACACCTATCATGAAACAACAACGCATATGAATCTCGATAAATGCGCTCTTTCTTTTCAAGCATCTGTTTTCATGTTAAACACATCACGTAATAGTCCCAAACCACGTGTGTGGGGTACTTGGTTCTGATTGGATCAACAGCTTTGCTTAGAATGGTCACAATAAGAAAAGCATTTGTCATTCACGTGATTTTTTTCCCCTTGATTACGTGATCCTGTCCTTGCTTATAATACGACTATCTATGGGTAGTTTATTTTCTGCTTGTTTTCTCGTGTACGAGCCAATGATAATAACCTCACCGCGGGATATCTTATTCTTTCAGGCAGTTCACGAATATTGCTTGGTGCTTCCGGCTTTTTCTTCGTAATGTTTGTCACATTCATACCTTCTCCATTTGTTACTTGTTCAGCCTGAAAAAAAAACCCTACAAATAAACGAGGCCACTGTAGACACGGTACCAGCGAGTGCAGATCAATGTAATCCACGCATTTCTTTAGCATGTATAAACACACAACTCACATGCAACCCCGTTCTATCTTGCACATCGAGTCATGTACGAACGTGTTTTCATCTCCACTATCTAAATGCACGTCTCGTAGAAAGGATGTACTTAAAAACGGCCTTGGCTGTCAGGAGAAGAAAAAAATAATCGTCCCACTTCCTCCATTAAACTGAGCTGTGATATCAAGTTAATTGTCAGGATCAGGAAATGGAAGCTTGTAAGATGAAACATAATTATTGTAATCAATTTCAGCCTCATGTGTGATAAACTGCGTTGTAGTTATTGTGACTGTTTGGTACAGTGATGGTTAAACGGTAAGGGATCTGTATTTGACCAGGGCCACGTTGCATATAGGTTTTCAATTATTGTAACTTACCATCAATGGTAACTACCACAACAACAGCCAATAAGCTCTCATTATTGCCCCTGTTGCCATGGTACTTACCATCGATGTAAGTTACAATAATTGAGAACCTACATGCAACATGGCCTTGATGGCATACATATGGGTATTTGTGGCCACTGCGTTCTGATAAAGCGAAAACTCTATAGAAAGGCCGCTTGAGGGAGACAGGTGGTCTTTAAGTACAGATTTCAATGTGAAACACTGCTCAAGGGAAACAACAATTTTTTTTTTTTTTTTTTTTATCAGGTGGTATTTCTACAAGTGGTTGCTCTAACAGGCTTCACTGTATTGGGCATTCGTATTATTGCCATTTGTATCATTAATATTATCAGCTTCATCATTAATGTGGCGATATGAAATTCGTGTGTATTTCTTGTGATAATTCTGCCAAATTACCTAAATGGCATATCAAAGAGCTATGGTTACACCGTGATCATGTTAACACTGCTTTCACAGCGCAATTTGGTGGAAGTAAATCAGCTATACCATCGGCAGATCGGGAAATGTGAACCACTCTGGGTTCTTTCCTTCATAACAGTTCGTCTGTCACAGAATGGGGTAACTCAGGTTCAACTCTGCGTTTTTGTTTAATTTATGTCATGGGCGGAAATCCCGGGGGGACGGGGGGTCGCGTCCCCCCCCCCCCACCATTTGGAAAGGGGGGGACACAATATCAAATGTCCCCCCCCCCCCACTATTTTCGGTTGACCTCCCCAAAATCCCATCACTAACCCCCCCCCCCACCCCCCCCCCACCCCCCCCCCCACCCCCCCCCCCCCCCCCCCCCCCCCCGCTCAGCTACTTCTTGACATGCTTGAGAAAAAACATGTCCCCTCCACCTTCGGGGAGCGATTTCCGCCCATGCCCGTGACTATTTCGGAAAGGCATATATGGATTCATCTGTTCGAGTGTCACGTGATAAATTTGACTACTATGGGGTCGTGTAGCCCGACAATGTTGTCGAACTGCTGGCATGGTTAATCTTGTAATTCTGTGACTTGAGACGGAACGTTGGATGGTTGAACAGGGTATGATAAATCATCCACGGTTTCTGTAGCCTTATAATTTTATTCACGGTACAGATTTGTACTTGATATCAAAATATTGAATTGAATTTTTGATGGCAAACAAGTATGTTAGTTTGCAAAGTACTAGATGTATACTAGATCTTATAGTCAATATGCGAAGTTTATGAGAATTTGGGTGACAAATAAAAAAGAAAAATCTAATTTCCACCAGGTTGTATTTCCGAATAGACTGGTAATGTAACGGCCCAATGATAATGTGAAAACATAATTCATGCAGTGTCATTTCCCACGCTACGCAACACGTTGTAATTCATGAGTCTACTGTTCGCCAAGCATTTCCAGAATGAATAACAGGGGTATCTGTGACGTTGTGAATTCAATTCACCCTCCGTGCTTCCCGTCAAATAAATAACATAATCAAGTTTAAGAGGGAATAAAACGAACGTCTTGTAATTGAAACACATGTGTCCCGTTGCAATTTTCTTACCTTTGCCATGCTTTTGGCATCATTCATGAACAATTATTATTATTACAAACACAATGTGGCTAGTGAAGTGTACCAGTGTATTTTATACAATGTCTGCTATCATGACAGCGATTATTCTTTTTCTTCGTGTATAACATAGAAAGGCTTGAAACTGCTTGATAAATCGAATAATCATTCGAAATTGTTCATTAAGCTATTCGCAGATATAATGTAAAAGAAGCAATTTAGTCATTTGAATAATGACGTGCAATTCCCTCCAAAATGTGCATTAGTTATTTAGATTACTCGTGTGTTTAATGAAGGGAAACAAAAATACATTTTGGAGTTGTATGGTGATTTCAATCGCTAATTGCAATGCGTTTTGGGGTTCGTTGCATCCTTCTTAAGTAGTCAGACTTCATCGCTTATACAGAACAGAATCCTCCGTATTATGTGCCAGTTCTCATTACCTTGAATCTTCGTTACCCCTGTTTGAACGTTGCTTAATGTTTTTGATATGAATACGATGCAAATTGCCTGTTTAATGCGTAGATACTTTTCAAACCTAATATCTCATGCACATGTTTTCATTGAATGCTGAAATTCATCAGTACAATACCTTTTAAACCTGTAAAATTCCACATGTGGAAAGTTAAATACAAAATACTCTTTCCAAATTAGCCCGTTGTTTAGGTCCAGTAACCTAGATTTTATTACCAGCCCACATTCAGAATGCTTAGTTTCGTAATTCTTTTAAAATCAACTTATAAACAGTGTCAAAATAAAATGTAAGCCAAATTACAAATGTTAACTGACTGGCAATGGAAGCCACGTTGCTCAGTAATGTGTTTCTTTTGTAATAGCTTTAAACACCACATGGCCGAGTTAATTCGACTCATCTTCTAAAAGCCCTTATACCATATGTTTTATAATACAGGTAACCTAGGCTCTGTGGCGCACTGGATGCATCGCATTCTTAATTCTTTTGTCTATCCTTTTCGCAGCTAGGAGCCGTGCCTAATCTATTGTTACCCGCGTTTTTTTTCGGTTTGCCTGATTTTGCCCTAAGGGTATTATGTAATAGTAAGTGACGAGACACATATGGGAGAACATGATTGGTAGATTTTGTTTTGGTATGATGGAACGAGGGTCCGAGGGTACATGAGTTTGAGGGAGTGGTGTGAGAAGCTATTTTGTCGTAATTGACGTGTTTTGTCACCCACGGGGAGGAGTCCTGTGCGCGGGAGAGAGTCGGGGAAGTCTGGGGACTTGCTGCATGAGAGTGAGTGCATCCACCCCAACTCTAGCTGCCACTGTTTCTGCTGTCATGAGCGGGAAGTGCAGACGGCCGTCGTGTGGACACAAATTCCTCCGGGAGGCAGGCAACAGGATCTTCAATTCTTCAAAATAACTGTAAGTCTGAAACATGCCAGTTTGCGGGGGGTTTCTACAACTGTTTAATCTCTGTATAGGCAAGTCTTACAGATTAAAGTTTGACTTTCTAAAAATCAGTGCTTTCAGCTAAAGTGAACATTTTAAATGCAAACAATTTCTGACACGAAAATTACCATTTCAAATTGAATGATTTCTTCTAGTTCGGAAACTGAACGTATATATTTTTCAGCAAAAACTGAAATGTGTTTAATTAGTAGTCATATGTCATAAACGCCCTCTTTTGGCAAGTAACAAAAGTCGGCCATTTTATGTCAGCCATGTCGAACTTTGAAGAAGCCTATATTGTTGGGTATTTCTCATTGATCGGTACTACCGTGTATTTACGGCATATATTTATATTGGGATGAAAATGAGAACTACTTTAGCGTGGGTATATGTTTTGATAATCAATGGTTTATGCAACTTACGCATTCTGTTAACAAGCGGTCATAAGTAATGGTTGCTGGTTAAATGGAAGTATTGTACAAAGCAGAGGTATGAATCATTCTAGCACTGGACATTATTATGCTAGTAAATGGCTATTATGGTAATTTGAGATATCGAGGAGATATCCGGTTGCTGGTTTTTTTTTGCGAAGTCTATTATTTGGTAAACCAAATAGTGTGATCATTGTCATTTACGGGTAAACCTTCTTCTGCATTGTTTATACTTGACCCGTGCTCGTATTGGGCATTCTCATTTGACTCATGCATACTTATTTGCACTAGAAACTCCACCTCAATGCATGTCATGTAATTATACACTAACAATTAAACACATTCTCCTTGAATGTGTTGAACTTGCAAATATTCGTATTAACTTTTTGATTGTCCTGACCTCAAGACATTATTTAGAGATATTTCGCGATTATGTGTTACAAACTTTCTAAAGAAGATCAATCTTTACACTTGATTTTAAGTGGAAAACTGATCGTATCCCAATCACAACATGTATACCCTTGGGCAACGTATTTTATTCCAATTGCCTAGTCTTTCGGAGGAGACTTTAAACCGTCGATCCCGTGTAAAGGAGAGTCACACCATTGGCACGTTAAAGAACATGCTTCTCTTTTCATAAAGAGTAGGGAAGTTATTCCGAGGAAGTAGTTAACATATTGATTTATTTCTGATTTATAATCCTTCTCAAATTCTGTAAATCACATTAGGGAAACTTGAATAGTATAATCTTTTTAGATGAACTGTTCGACACTTATATGACACTCAAGTGTTAGTAGTGTCGTTAATTTCTTATCAGTCAATCAATCAACCAATCATTGTTTATACTTACATCTCTGCAATACTCATGTTGTGCCGCTTTTTATTAATCGTCGCTATTGCCGATCAGTCACTATTAATATTTTCCTATGTGAAGTCATATGTTGATATAATACATGTTTCAATTTTGTATATTTTTTAGTTCTAGATTCGATGTACTGGTGTCATGACGCGACCCATCGACATCGCCTGGCCCGCCAATGCCAAGGAGATCGCGCGGGAGATCCTGGATTATGTCACGGACGGCGACACACGCCCTCTCCTGGTCCATGCCTTCTCCGTCAGCAGCCACGTGCGTCTGCGGAGCGGAGTAGCCGTTAGGCCTATGCATCGGTGCGTTACCGCATCGTTGCTCAGATCCTGTACAGTTGTATTCTCTCCAGGGATAGCTACTGTAGGAAGCGCTAAAGCAGGCCGAATTAAAGTAGAATGAGTGAGGGAGCTCAACAAATGGACACTAGGCTAAATCTTCCTAAAGGAGTGGTCACTATAGACTGTAGGATGGACTTTGCCACGACTTTACGAAGGATGAGTAAGGGAGATAATTCATCCGCGCAGCCAGCTTGACAAATGAACAAGAAATCTCTCCTACCAGAGATGCCATTATAGGATGGCATCTCTCCTTAAGGAGAGGTCATTGAAGGGTGGACTTTCCCACAGAGGAACACCGGGGTAACTCCACACATGTCCTATATAAATATCAGTGACACATCTCTCTCTTGATTAAGCTGCGAGCTTTAGTATTGACTGGTCAGAAATAACCGCCAATCTGAATTGTTTACATGCCGAAACTCGCACATCATTATTGAACCAGCGGACTGCATCTCCTTTGGGGTATTGAGCATTAGTTTATAACTGATGCAGGGGAACAAAAGGTATTTTGTATCCACCCATTGGACTGTCAGTATAGACATGCTCACCGTAATAGCGGATCATATTCAGATATGCCTAGAACGAGTATTTACCTAACTTGTGACATATGACTCAAGTCATAGATGTATGTGTTATGTCACACAAAGAAGAATGTTTCATTATCATGTATGTATATCATGAAACTGATATGTGAGCCAAGAATCTGGGGGTTGAGATTTTGTACGTCGTATACTGTGTAAAGTTTACTTGAAAGAGTTTGGATTGATGAAAAAGAACCAGGGGTATGGGGCATGGGAAGAAGGATTATTAAGTTGATAAGCATCCTGACTGACTGGTTTACCATGATATGCAATTGATACAAAGAGCTCAGTACAGAGAACTGTGTGGCACTCCATGATCGCCTACGTCACACGACAAAGCACCCAGAGAGAGAGAGAGAGAGAGAGAGATAGTATATCAAGCAGTCATATTAACATAAGATAGCTTGGACAGACCACAAGGCAAATCATGATCGTTTAATTTTTTCACGAAAAGTTAAATTGCATGCATGAATACTTTTGAACAAAGAATGATACGACCTCTCTTAACCCTGATACTACCGGGGTATTTCAAAGCATGTTAGGGTGGGGGGGGGGGGGGGGAGGGGCATTATGGCCATGGGCCGCCCAATTCCCTCATTTTTTTTTTATAAGGGTCAAGAATTATGTACTCTACCAGTTGTATAGCTAAATATACGAAAGTGCCTTTATGTTTTTAATTCAATAATGTATGTTCATTTATGCAAGAAATCACTAGATAAAGCCTTAGGAATATCAATTTCTGGTACAGATATCTTTAAAAAAAAACCTCATCAATTCCCGAAAAAAGGATAGGTTGTGGTAATTATTTCTTACGTATTTCATTGTTTTTCGTCAAGCGCATTTTGCGATTTGGGTGTAAGTGTGCGTGAATGTGGGTGTATGTGGGTTTGTGTGTGTTGTAATTATTTACACTTCCTATAAGAAAAGTATTTACATAAAATGGGAAATCTCCTGCATGATTTTGTCTATATGGTTGTGCTCAGTCATATAGAGAAATAGCGAAATTTCAGTCACATGTGTTTGGTAAACGTAATCTGGTATTTGCACGGTAGGTCCGATCGTCATAAATTTGGTATAAAAATGCGCGAAAAGGATCAGAAAAAAAAAATCGTGTTCGTTTCGAAATATTGAGGTGTTCGGAAGTACCGACAAATAAATGACGGGTGGTGGGGGACTAATGCATCCCCGTGAGTATTAGGATTAAAGGATTATGTGAAGCACGTTGAATTCTCAATACTGCACATATAAGGGAAAGTCGTCCCATGATGTATTAGAGTAAGAGACCGGCGGCATGGATCATTCTTCGACACATATCCCCGTCACACACACGCCTGAGTTGCAAGTAATAGCATGTGAAGTGCACAGTATTGATGCAAGAACAAGAATTCATTCTCTATAAGAAGCAGAATAATTGTGGTTGTATTTAATTGAGGAAAGCAATGTTTGAGCAAACTATTTCTCTCTCAAATGACATTCTATTGCATGTGAATCTCCAACGATATAAGCTATCCATCATGTACATTGTATATCTATATATTCATGTTATCAGAATCAGTGTCGGCGTGTGTAAAATATCTAATTGGTGATTCAAATGGCCTAGCTTCTTTGCATTGTAGAGTGTACAGCTCGGTTTTTCTTGATTTCCCCCGAGATGTTCCTTCACATATACATATATGATTCTCTCTGCTTGTGATCTGCGTCGGGTTTCACTGAAACTCCTTGCGTCGGACGCAAGGACGACGCAGGGAAGGATTGTAGAAGTTTGCAAGCAAGCTGCCAACTCCACGTAGAAAAACACGGACGGCCGGTTGTGACCATGGCATAAGGCATCCTAGTATAAATGTACTTATCTTTTAAAGGATGAATAAATAAGAACTTAATCAGTTATATTTCTAAGCGTTTAATAAAGACAGCATTATAAAAGAACAGGTATGTATTTTTAATTTTTAGTTCTTGAAATAAAATGTATGTTTGTCACATCCCACCTAATATCCCTCATTGTCATTTTTAATTTTATATTGTTATAATTATTTTACTTCCTTACTCTGATTTTAGTTGTATTTTTGTGGGGAGGGGGGGGGGGGGGGGTCAGCCAGCAAATAATATGTAAGAAAACAACATGACATTTTTTATATTCAGGAGAGTTTTTGTCAACAATTGCCAAAGTGTTGCATTACTGTTTGAATTGAGTTTTGATTAGGACAATTCTCTGCATCCACAATACAGTGTATAGATATTTGAATGTTTCCTTCATCAAAACAATGAGCATTTACATGATTATACATGGACCAGTTTCATCATTACCGTATTGAAATATGTCATGAATTTGAAAATGTTGATGCATTCAAGAATAAAAAATATATTTGTGGGGAAAATAAGCAACCGTCTACGTCTGCTTATCTGAATATGGAGTACCGAAGTGTGACGCCATTTGAGCATTATTGTTAAGACAAATGGCTCTAAACAATACGGGCAGAACAAGCAGAGGTGATTACAACGGGGAATGTAATTGAGAATGCCGGACACTAGCCCGGTATACAGTATCGGACAGGTAAACCTCTCAGTTGAGTGAGTTTGTTTAGAGCCAATTTGTCTTGACAACATGTTCATATGACGACCCCACTTCGGTACTCTATATGAACGAATGCTTGCATCGGAAGAGAAAAGAACAACGAAGATGGCTTTAGAGAAACAGAGGGGGGGGGGGGGGTAGAGAGATAAAAAGAGAGGAGGAGGGAGAGAGAAAGGTGGAGAGAGAGGAGGTTGGGAGAGAGAGAGAGACGGAGAGAAAAGCGAGCGCCATGGAAAAGTAGTAACATTTATCAATTATCTCACAGCATAGAAGATGTCATATCATAGTTCACGTTACTACAAGATTGTATCAGATTTATAGGGCTCTCGGGTCACTTTCAGGATACATTTGGGCAACAAATTCCCCCCTCCCCCATGTGATTATTTTTTTCATAAATTGCACATTTCCTTATATCAAAAAGAAAATTACCTAAGTAATAGATAGAAACTTGTTGACAATCTGCAAGTATATATGTTTAATACTCTATGAAAACGTACCAACATCAGCAATCGGTCTGTTGGCTCAGTTGGTAGAGCGTCAGACTGATAACCTGAGGGTCATGAGTTCGATTCCTGACATAGATGCTCTTTTGGTTTTTTTCTCGTTGATTTGAAACTAATAGTCTATACGCTAAAATCACCAAGCAAAACCACCGACGTCTTATAGCCTAGTGGTAGGGTAAGCGCCGGGACTACCTCACACTCGTGCTAGCGAGCACGGGTTCGAAACCCGCTAACTCCAAGGTTGCAAAGCCAAGGTTCAAGGATTGTCGGATGGCCCGGCAAAGGCATTGGGATCGCCCTTGTTCCTCCCCTAAAGAGTTAGAGTCTATAGTTCTTATAGGCTATAGTTTTTAGGAGGTAGGAAGGGATACGCGATGGGCCGGTCGCCATACCAGAAGGGAACTAATGGTAGTCGGTAAAGGGTGATGAGCCCGAAGTCACGACACCTGAACTCCTGGCAACCATCGCTTAACCTTTTATTTTTTTGTTGTTGAACTATTGACTTTAATTGTTGTTTTCCTTCTATCTTTGATGACAACAATCATCCAGAGCCTTATCATCTTTGTTGTTCCGTTTTTCATTATTCCATATTCCTCTTCTTATTACTTTTCTGCCCGGTTTTTTGTCCATTGATTTTCTACACTTTCCTGGAGCATGTTGCATATAGGTTTTAAATTCTACCTTACCATCAATGGTAGCTACCGAGAAAACCTATCTGCAACATAACCCTGATCTCTGATATCATCCAATCTTTCTTATTTGAACAGAGTAGAGGGTATCCTCAACCAGCAAGGCTATCATTCAATCCTACAGCGGAAGGCCTTCCCTTCAGGGAAACGCCTGATCGGAGGAGGGTTCGTTTTCCAGTAGAACAATGACCCAAAGCACACGTCACGACTATTCAAAGAATATGCAAAGGCTACTTGAAGAGAACGGAAGAGACACAAGTCCTGGCAATCATGGATTGGCCGCCCCAGTCTACAGATTTCAATCCCCTTTCTTGTCATTTATGTTTTTGAATAATAACAAAAGAGGTTTCCATACAAGTTAAACACTAAATATCGTTTAATTTTATTTGCGTGTTTCACTTCTAACTAGGAAAAGGAAAAATGAATGAAGTTACGCATTTAATCCTGTATAATGGTGAAAAGCTCTGGATATCTAGATTACGCGAATGTAATAAAAAGCTTAGCATTTTGAGAAAATGCCATATTGACTGGTAGGCAGCCATTTAATAGAGTATAACTTTGTTTGAATCAAGGATAAAATGTACATTCTTATATACTATTTACTTTAAAACGAAACTTAATTGAACTATGCTATGAGCCTGAATATCAATAAAGCCTACCAATTATACACTGAATGCAGGTGTTCCTAAACTTTTGGAGTTCAGTGTATCTCTCTTACTTTCTCCCCCACTACATATTACTCTTCCTTCCTCTCGATCTCTCTATACGGTACACACAGCTGGCCACCATACCGTACCGGGTAGGCATGGGCCTAAATCCCGGGGGGGGGGGGGGGGACACATTATCAAATGTCCCCCCCCCCCACTATTTTCGGTCGCGTACCTCCACGAGACTGGGCGGATTAATTTTTTTTCGAAAAACCTCATAACCCCCCCCCCCCCCCCCCCCCCCCCCCCCACTGAGAGCATTTTCAGAGACTGGGCGGGATAAAAAAAAAATGAAGAAAAAAAAAACACCTCCCCAAAATCCCATCACTACACCCCCCCCCCCCCCACTCAGCGATTTCCGCCCATGATTTATGTACATGTTTTACATGCTTAACCCCCCCCCCCCCCCTCTATTTCTTGGCCCTCATCCCCATGTCTTGCTGTCATCTCTCTTGCTCCTTTATGTGTCAGACAAAATGCTGCTCTTTGAGACTAAGAGTGGTGAAATAAGACACTAAAAGAGGACGATGAGAATTAACGGGAGTGTGTCCATTCTGCATGGTAACAACAAAACTTGATGTCAGTACCATGGTACGTGGAAGACTATAATGTTTAAGAACATTCCTCAAAATGTACAGAGTGACTTTACACGGGCTTATACTCATCGTTACATTTATTCTGGAATTTGGGCCGGGTCGTCGAAAATCATAATCTTAGACGTACAGACACTTGAACTGAGACAGTTCTATTACTCATCAAAATCTATGAAACCTAATATCAATGCTGTTATCGGCGAAATTTCCTGTCAGCTACGTAATAAGGGTTGATTATGTAGAAACAATAATGATTACATGGATAACTTCAATATTACTTTTCATTTGAAATGGAAGTTGGTCATCTGTTGCGACCTACAAAATAATGTTTTTCATATTGTTTATGAATTTTACGCTACTGTCAAATGTCATTATTTCACATACTGGACTTTCAAGTTGCAACTAAAGGAATTTGACTTTGCCTGCAAAGGGGGTATAGTACCTTTAAAAGCGCCTATATATAACGACTATTAATTGTGTATTAATGCGCCATACAGAAATATGGCATCAGTATTACTGTCATTTCTTCCAGTGTGATTACGTGGATTATGAGAAGAGTCCTCGTCGCATTCAGAATAAGCATTACAATGGCCTTCTTGTCGATCATTGAACTCTTATCTCCGTAAAACCTTGGAATAAGTGCTTCGAGAAGGAAAAGGAAATGAGACGAGGGGAGAGAAAGAGAGAGGGAGACAGATACAGAGACAGAGACAGAGACAGAGACAGGGAGAGAAAGAGAGGGGGAGAGAGAGAGAGAGAGAGAGACACACACACACACACACACACACACACACACACACACATAGAGAGACATATACAGGAAGAGAAAAAGAGAAAGAGAGAGAGAGAGAGAGAGAGAGAGAGAGAGTGAAAGGGGGGGGGGGGCGACAGAAAAAAGACAGACACATTAACCTCACGTTTATTACAATCAATTACTTATTAGCGGGCGGACATACATACAGACATTGCACAAGGGAAATTGAAATTAGTTTCGGTTTTTCAACTCGTTCACGTGACGACCAGTTGCTAAGCGACCGGTTGGGGATAAACCAGACTGGTGAATTCCAAGGGGATTCCGTGATATTTCGGTATGATACATTGCGCAAAGGACTCAGAGATGAGGATCAGATACGAAATCAAGAAAAAGATTTTGTCGTGGATATTCAACTGCATTTCAGCACGTATATCACCTGCTTACGCTCATATCGATACATCCAGATACATATTTTGCTAGCATTTTCTTCAATTGATGTCTCATGTCTCGTTCAACAGTGACCAAAATAATATAGACTGCCCTTAGAGGCATCGTTGAAACTATTGTCACAAGGGGATTTTAAACCATGCTACATGTATTATCACAGGCCAAGTTATAATTGCAGTGTTTTGAGCTCAATGGCTCAATGAGGGCCTATATTATTCAACTATTTCCCGAATATCAGAATAGTATGATCATATATTTGCTTTATATGACATATTGCACAATTATCTTGCTACCACAATGGTCATGATGGTACGTGATGGTAGGCCTTGTGTAAACTAATTTTCAGTGTCATGATTTAAGCTGATCAGGAGCAGGGACGTATAAGCAGTGACGACGAAGACTCATGCATTCCCACAGTAGTCTCATCCATGAATATTACAAGGGCATAATGTTATGCGTTCGGCACTTTGATCTAATGACGACCGCGGCCAATCAGTCCAGGCAAATTTGGGATGAATAATGAGGAATAGTTATTTTTATTTCATGTGCACGAGAGCTTTCATAACCATTTCAATATCTGTAATCGACCAATACCCGATCATCTCGATCGTTACCCGATCGATTCCCGACTAACGTGATCCCTCGTCGGCATCATCATCATCATAAACCCCGAACTCCTCAAGAAATTAAATAAAGAATGAGGGAAGATGAACGAGAGGAAAGAAAATTAGCTGAAGAGCGAGGTACATTAACATACCACCTAAGGATGTGGGAAAACTTTCATACATAAGAACGGCGATGTGAATATATCTATTTTTGGGGTTAGAAAAAACATGCTGGAACGGCTGTAATTGCACTACTTTTGCATATATCCTTCGGTACACATGTTTTTTTTTTTGTGTGTGTAGGTGCGTGTTTGTGTGCTGCGTGTGTGTGTGTGTGAGATTAAATAGACCACTTTTCTCTCAAGATTCTTGATTGTACAACAATGATTTGTAAACAATATGAGAAAAGGTAACTTTTCGTCTTTGTTTGTATAACTATTGCAATTTATGTTTAATTTAAAATACCAATGTACAATGTATCAAGTTTATGTAAGAATGATTTGTTCAATTGATTTGAGAGAAAATAAAACAATTTTGTTTTGTTTGTTTTTTCCGAAGACAGTTCCAGAGCCCAAGACTGCAAAGCCCAGAGCTAAACCAGCTGAAAAGGCAGCCAAGAAGTAATTGCACTGACTCGTGCCAGCAACTCGGGCAAAAACGGCTCCTATCAAGGCCACCAAAAAAAAAGAAAGAAAGAAGAAAAAAATCTCGTCTACTCTCCGATCGATAGTCGACTGCATTCGATCGCTTCCCGATCGCTACCAGATCATATCCTTCGGTACAAATGTTTTGTTATGTGTGTGTGTGTGTGTGTGTGTGTGTGTGTGTGTGTGTGTGTGTGTGTGTGTGTGTGTGGGTGTGTGTTTGTGTGCTGCGTGTGTGTGTGTGTGTGTGTGTGTGTGTGTGTGTGAGGGTGCGTATGTGTGTGTGTGTGAGCTTGGGTGTGTGGATGAAGGTGTTGGGAGTATGTTCAAACGGGGGAGGGGATGGGAGAATAAATAGACAACGCTTTCCTCTCAAGATTCTTGATTGTACAATAATGTTTTGTAAACACCATATGAAAATGTACTTTTTTATAACTATTGCAATTTATGTTTAATGTACAATGTATCAAGTTTAATTAAGACTGATTTGTTCAATTTAATTGAGAAAAATTGATAAAAAATATCTTTAAAAAAAGCGTCTCTGACCTCAACACGATCACATGAAATGAAGTGGATGTCTGGCAATCCCCGTGTTATACGAAGCCTCTGAGATGAAATGAATAAAATCTACGCACTGCTCACTTTGCCTGCCAAAAAAAAATCATACAGATCAGAATAATTGTCATGACGTCATTAAAGGTACATCAATAGATCAAATATTATGCGTTTAACTATTCCGTGCTGGCTTATTTCTACATTATGATGTCACGACAAAAAATATGCTCTATGGGTTTCCTTTGGAGGCGAAACCTATATTGCGCGAAGACGCATTTTGAAAGAAATGTTTAACAAATATGTGATGCATATTCATATTGTACTGTTTGTGATTTGGTGATGTACGCACTAATATGCATCAACAGAGGTTAACACGCACTTCGATAACATGGAATCTTAACATACACTTGTCAGAAAAGCACAAAATGGTGGTAACGAGCTTTTGGTATGCACTTAAAGGGTTACTAAATTAGAAAAATAAGTTCCCACTAATCTATGTAAAATAATCCACTAAAAACGAATTTCACATTCGTTTGCCACAATTAAGTCTTATTTTGACGAAAATTTGAAAAAACGCACACCTCCAGTGACGTATGAGAAGTCAAAATGCCATAAATGCCAACCAATGGGAACCCCAAAGCTTGTCCGAGGTTTGTCGGTGTAGCAACAACTAATAGATTCAAAGTGCATTCCATCCACTGAATCTGAATGACGAGATACAGGTGAATGCAATAACGCGTTACTACGCAATTAGGGGGGAAGTTGTAAATACATTACGAAAATGATCTATTGTTGACTACCGTACAATCTATGGAAGTTTGACTTCTCATACGTCACTGGAGGCGTGCGGGTTTTTTTTTCAAATTTTCGTCAAAATGAGACTTTATTGCGGCAAACAAATGTGAAATTCGTTTTTAGTGGGAACTTATTTTCCTAATTTAGTTACCCTTTAATGATGTGCAGCAAACAACGCATGCGTAAGTCTATGAAACTGGACCCCGATTCCCGTAATTTGTACTCAGTTGCAAGTACATCGCGTCCAACACAGCTCCATCATTTAGCCAATCAGAATCAAGGATTGGAGTACGTGCTGATATTCAAGAAAGTTGTGATATAATGACTCCTCTTGGTGCCAAAGTGCTTCGATCAATTTTCTCATTTTTTCCTTCTCTTTAGTAGGTTTAGAACTTGATTTGTCCACGCTGGTGGGAATCAAAGTTTATTTTAATTAATGTCTAGACTAATTATCACTCGCAGCTTGAAACCGCATTTATCAAGAAGACGACCTTGTAAGCCTCAGCTGTGCATTATGGGTAATGGTTGTAATACTCATTAATTGATAATTATCATGTCACTTTGTGAAATTGAAACGTGGGTGGTATAATCTTCGACCCTCTTCATGAAAAAGAACAGTTTAAGATGATAATGATGAAAAGACGTGAGAGACTCTAGACGCCATGACAGCTGCCCAACTGTGGCCCATAGACCTATCTCACGATTCCTGAAATCGTGGTAGTTCTTGACATTTCCCTTTATTTGATTGCTTTCATCAGATTTCATTAGAACATTATTACAGATAAGACACATTAATAGAAATGTACAAGTTACACTCCAAGTAATGAGTGTCATGATGATGATGATGATGATGGGGAGGAGGAGGAGGAGGAGGAGGAGGAGGAGGAGGAGGAGGAGGAGGAGGAGGAGGAGGAGGAGAAGTAGGAGGAGGAGGAGGAGGAGGAGGAGGAGGAGGAGGAGGAGGAGTAGGAGGAGGAGAGGGATGAGGAGAAGGAGGAGGAAGAGGAGGAGAAGGAGGAGGAGGAGAAGTAGGAGGAGGAGGAGGAGGAGGAGGAGGAGGAGGAGGAGGAGGAGGAGTAGGAGGAGGAGGAGGAAGAGGAGGAGGAGGAGGAGGGGGAGGAGGAGGGGGAGGGGGAGGAGGAGGAGGAGGAGGAGGAGGAGGAGGAGGAGGAGGAGGAAGAAGAGAAGGAGGAGGGTTGTGTTCATTAGAATTAACATGCATGACGCCGATTATAACCTGGTGATCGTGATCGATAATGACGATGATGATAGTGGTGATGCTGATGGCGATGATGATGACAATGATGATTTTGATGAGGATGATGTATATTCTGTAATCAAGTGACGTGAGGTCGTTCATCATGACCGATTCTGCAATCGGGTAAAGGATTAAATCATGTCGATACTCATGATCAAACCTCTTTATAGAATGGGTGTCAGAATCTCTGCAATCTGATTGGTTAATTACCCGTAGTTGCCGTGTAATTTTTTTTTACTGGCAGCACGCGATATCAACACGATATCAACACAATATCGCGATACCGAGAATTAACATGATCGATACCAATGTTGCTTACGCTAATGGCGGCACCCACGAATCACGAGAACCTCAGATTAAGTGACATGAAGAATTGAAACAAATTTTGGACTATTCAGATGCTTTCAGTAAGTACAAATTTAACTCGAAGAATAGAATAGTAATTTTCTACATTTAAACGCTTTGCAGAGGTGAAACACGTACATTTGGAAGATATTTCGGACGGAGAAGAGGACAAACTCATGAGGACAAACTCATAAATTTGTTATGATCAATGATTATGACGAATATGTTTCTGGAAATAATTTTTTTTGTTGTTACAGTAATTGTCATTTAAATCATTCATGAATAATTGTTTAATGCTCTGTAAAATTGGTGTTCATTGATTAATAAAATACACGTTGAAACAAAATGAAGAAATAAGTGCATGTATAAGAAGCCCGGGGGGGGGGGGGGGGTGGAGGGAAAGGAGAGGGCGGGGTATGGTGGAGGGGTGGGGTAGGGGTAATGGAGGGAAGGGCCTTTTTGGTGTCCTTTTTTCTTATCTAATTTATCAATGAACACAATGAGCGAATGATATGTTTTTCCTTTTGAACAGCGATTAATGGTTGTTTTTCTTTATTGTTGTAATTTGATGTAATTCTTGAAAAATCTGACAGTTTGTATAAATTTGTTATGATCAATGATTATGACGAATATGTTTCTGGAAATAATTTATTTATTTGTTACAGTAATTGTCATTTAAATCATTCATGAATAATTGTTTAATGTTCTGTAAAATTGGTGTTCATTGATTAATAAAATACATGTTGAAACAAAAAATGACTGAATTCTACGCTGTCGCAGCACTGTGTGAGACGTTGCTGCGGTGATTTGCCCACTAACGTGCATTGCGAATACGTTCATTTGTGCACTCAATGCCACCCTGGACATTCGCAGTAAATCTGTCTTTTCTGATATGACTACGTCATTTAAATGATTGTTATCAAATAAAAGCGTGATGAACTTGGTAGTTCTATACATGCAGACTCTATTTCTCCACCTGACATGGTCTATGGAGAAAATCATCTCATATTTTAGCTGTGTTATTTGGACACTTCTCTATGTGAAAAGTCAATAATTTTTAGTCTTGGCAGATTTTGATGATTCCAATCATTGATGATCATTGATGATAAAGATGGATCTCTGCAATCTGACTGGTCAATAACCATGCATCCGGTAATTACTGGACGCATGATTTTTCCATGCATCCGATAAATGAGGTTGACAGAGATTTTTCCCTTTTTTATTAGATTGTGAGGCCCATTCTATAAAACAGATGATGCACAGGTTTATTTCGTGGGTCAGTAGGATTGTGAACACGCGGTAGCTCTGAATTTTGCCCGAAACCCACTCGGCTTCGCCTCGTGGGTTCAGGCAATTCAGAGCTACCTTGTGTACACAATTCCTACTGACCCACTCAAACCTGTGCATCATTTGTATACTGATGAACAATTTCCAATGGTGTTATGTATCTTGGGTGATTATCAACGAATCGACACTGAAGGGAAAATGAGGAGTACCAATGTCAACCCGTCGAAGCGTTGTCAACCTCGTCACGAATTTAAATACATCGAAATCTGTCTACCATATATCATACTATTATATTCCAAAATGACGCGGTCACACATAAAGCGTTCATGATGATAGAAACACATAAGTTTATAAAGACTAATTAAGTCCGACTGGTACAGTATATCATATTGCAAATAACAGGGAAATAAGAAAACGTTCATGTTAATAAAAATGTACATGTTTATAGAGACTAATTAATTCTGGCTGGTAGATAATATTAGAAATAACACGGTAATAAGAAAACGTTCATGGTAATCAAACTATATGTTAATAAAGATCAATTACAGGCGCGCCCGTAGTCTGGTAATGATAAAAATATGGTCTATATCGTAAAGATGGGGAATGCAGTATTGTTTGTTCTTGATGTAGCTCTGAGCGCCATTTACGTAGATCGTCCGTCGGGCTGGAAACGGCCTTCCGCCAAGGTCTCTCACGGTGGTCCTTTGATGTGCTGCGATGCAGGTTTTAATGACATCAATTTATATCCCTCTCCCTAATGCGACTGTCGGCAATGACACTCGGTCATATAATCGAACGATTCCCATCCGATTTTATTCCAGTGAAAGGGTTCTGATAATAATTGATGATTTTGACAGTAAAACGGGTTTATTTTGACCTTTCATCTTGCTCCCTGAAGCCTTTCAACGTCTCACACGTCTCGGTGAAACACGCCGGCCAAAAAAAAAAAAAAAAAAAATGACGGGCCGAGTGATGTGTTGAGCCGTCAGTTAAAAATTATGGGTAGGTATTGTTCTGCGTGAATTATTGAGTGGGCGCAAGCTGTTAGCAAAATGGGACACGTAACGTTGGTGGCGAACGGACTGTGCTATTGTGGGTGTAGGGTAAGAGAAAAGAAGATGGAATGGAGGGAACATGAGGAGAAGGAAAGACAGAGAGAGAGAGAGAGAGAGAGAGAGAGAGAGAGAGAGAGGTTGGGGATGGGGTTGGGGGGAGGGGAGAGAGAGTGAATGGAAAAGCGTACTGACATAACCAAGAGAGCACTTCGATGAAAATTGAAACCACGATCAACTGAAAGCTCAACATGATTATAGCGATAGATAAGATGAAATTAATGGGCGCAAAGACATGCTGTTCCCCTCTCAAATTGAGAAAGATTGATAAAGCACCTCGGGATCCGGGGAGAGATAGCGGAGGAGTGGAGCGAAGATGGACCGCCGCGTTATTCCGCGCGAAAATCCAATTTACCATAAGCGACAGAGTGCATAAAAGTAATGCATAATTAATGCTCGATTCGGGATCAGTGACCGGTATATAGGCCTGAGCGCGCGGCGCACTGCGGGACAAGGCCACGGATGTATACGATCGCATCAGGTGATGGGCTCGTTTTCTTTCACCTTTTTGTTTTATTTTCATGATTTTGATAAGAATACATCAAAAAGTTTTCATTGTGTGGTGCGGGCGTTTGATGCAGCGAAAAGGGAAGCTGCTAATGGCGCGTTGCCATTTAGTGGCCGTCTGTTTTTATTTTCCTTTCTGCGTGGTAATCTTTATTCCGACCTTGTGCGCGTTTTGGCGTGGCGGTTTGATCACGCGCGCTTTATAATGGATCGCTCGCTAATGATGCGCTGAACGGAGGTCGAGCGTTATTGTTGTTGCTGATGTTGTTGTGTCTATAATATGTCTATCCAGCCGTCCACCTAACTGATATGTGCGGCAGCATCTGAAACATATAGCCACACTCCACCTTTTCATTTGAACAGCCGCTATACACTTCGGTCAAGGTTAACGCCTGTAATAATTCAGGTATTATAATCATTGAGAGAAAGAAGCATGATTATGCATTGTGCAACCACAGGGAAGACTGAGCAACAGAGAGTAGAAGCCATATGCGATAATGATGTTGCTGTTATCGAAACAAAACAAATACCAAAAAATCACTCAAAATGCGCCCTAAACCGTGTCAAAATCACGTTCATTTATTACGGTGGATGCATTTGAGCATGAGTGTATTGTGTGCGTGTGTGTGTTTCTGAGTTAAAGAGCACAGATGTAATTCATTGAGAGTGTGCATGTGTGAGAGTGTATATATATATACTATATATATATATATATATACATACATATATATATTTATATATATATTATGTATGTTCATATCGTGGGTGTATGTGTATAATGTATGTGTTTCTTTCTTTATGCGAGGAAGTATACATTACATGAAATGCCATCAGTCGTTCAATCTATGATGCATATTCAATTTTACTTGCCCCAACGTCACAAAAGACCGCTCTACGCATATTTTTCTCTCTGACGTCATGTTCGTTTCCCCCGAATTGCTGGTGATTTTTGAGATGATTTAAGACATAAATAAAATAAGATGTACGTGTTTTTTATTATTATTATTTTTTTTTTCGGGAAGATTACACTTACTTGATGTATGCGCGGATGTAATACTTCCAATGTTTCCTTGGTAATTGTTCTGTTCCAATAAGTCATGCCGGCTGGTCTAGCACAGAAACTAATATTTCCGTCTAGAAAAGCATTACAATTCGTATTCGTTTGTCCTCATTAGTTCATATTACAAGCACTACACAATAAAAAAGTTCATCAATAAAAGTTTAAATGTTTGCATTTTTAGGTATATACATGGCATAACTTTATGGGGCACAAACAAAAATCGTCTAATGTTGTAAAAAAAACCCCTTGATCTTCATCACAGAATGCCAACAGTGGATAATTCAAATCTTCGCTATGATAATTATGTGGCCAAACTCAGTGATTCCGACGCCAAGATTAATGACATTGAATCGAGAATACTACTTTATATTGTTTCACCTGGTATCCCATAGAGTTAGTCCAGGTTTAGTACACGCATTAAAGGCTTTCACGCGTCGTACGCAGGATATCCCAAGCGCGCTGCCATATTGCGTACGCCGTGCGTTCCGTGCAAAACGCACCCTTACCTATGCGTATTGTATACACTAGTGTAGAGATCAGTGATTGTTTATCGGGCACTTATGCATTTACCCGCCTGGTTACCAAAGCTAAACCTTTGGCCCTGATCTTGGCTAGCCATTTCGCTGCGTGCCGCATATACGTTCGTTAAGTTCGCAAGTAAGCGTAGCAGCTAATTAGTGACGTCTCCCCACAGAATCGACGCGTGAAAGCCTGTTAAACCAACATTGCGAATGCGGGCCTATTAGTTGCTATGGGCTATGTATTACCGGAGCATAAATGAGAAATTGTCATAGCTGACCTCTAACACAAAACAATTTCATTTTTTAAATAAAAAGCATGGTGCCAGCATAAAGATTGTTTGGCGATCTCGTAACAGTATTTGCCATCAAATAGATTTAATATCAAGAAATTACCTTTGAAAACTGACTTGCCCGACCTACTGTAGCAATATAATGTATCCGACAATGTAGAGTACCGACAGACAACGCTACGAAGCTTTATAATTGTTAATCTCCAGGATCAAGAGAAGATTACCCATGGAACGATAATAATTCATCCAATGGCAGGTTTCATCTTAAACCGCTCAAGAAAAAGCGTGCCAGAGAAAGAAATAGAGAGAGGGAGAGAGAGAGAGAGAGAGAGAGAGAGAGAGAGGGAGAGAGAGAGAGAGGGGGGGGGGAGGGAGGGAGAGAGAGATGGGGAATGGGGAAGGAGGAGGAAGAAGAAAAATAACAATGAGAACAAAGGAGGAGGATGTAGGAAACGAAACAAGGCTCAAGATTCAATTATATTTATATAAAAAAAAACAAAAAGAACAACAATACATAAGTAAAGCTACTATCAAAAGTAAAAGCATATGAAACATACTCAACTCAACTTATTCATTCAAACAATATTTTTGGGGAGGGTCGAGAAGGAAGCAATGCTCGTAAATATTGGACCCCGTATAAATTATTGAAAATTTATTTAAATTAAATTTGTCTAACAGTATTTACAAGTATTTGTTTCTAACCCTTTATAAACGATACAAGAAGAACAAGAACAAAGAATAACAACAAATTGAAGGAGTAGAGCATGGACAAGAACAAGGAAAGCTGGATATTTTAATATTCCATAATTCTTCTGGAACAATCGAAGGACTCCGACAGCGTCCTTGAATGACTTGGGGTCGTTTTCCGCGCTGTGTCAAACAAGTTCACGGCGACCGAGTACTAAACATCAGTAGTGCATTATTTCATTGGATGCCAAGGATGATGATGACGTGCGCAGTGGCGGCATTTGAATGTCATTAATTTCTGATTAAATATTTATCTCATTCATTACATTATCACAGCGTTCGTAAATTATGTCTTTTACCGATCACAGTTCCTCTCACGCAAAACGGTATAGGCTGCAACCGTTGACACTTCCGAGTTATGTCATGCCTATGTAAGCCATCTCCATGGGTGATGGATGACTATTTGTTTTTACAAAATTGCATAAATGTATCATTTACCTGATTTGAAACAGACCTACATTCCCTTCATTAGTCAGTATGAAATGCGAGGAGAGAGGTAAAGAGTACCAAAATGTGACGTCACATGAGCATATTGTCAAGACAACTGGTTCAAAACGATAAGGGTAGGGCGAACAGCAGTGGTCATAGCGGGGTGTCTCAGTTTGGAGTGCCCCGCATTAGCCCATTAGACAGCGTCGGACCAGTGAAACTCTTACTGAAGCGATGCTGTTTACAACCAGAAACTTGCATAACAATGGATATGACGACACCACCTCGGTGCTCTATTGATATTGCTTTCGTGGTATGTCTCTTGTCTCTCTTCCAGAGTATGGCGATCACAGCTCTCCGTTTACTTCTACTATACCTCATATTCTTTGCATTGTGTTGCCATGGTTGCGGCCCGTTGTTACCAGTCAGCACATTAAACGGATGCTAGCCTGGCTTCCATGCAGGCTGTTGTATATTAACATTCTGACCCAAACAGATAAATAGAGCCTAGTACTCTATGACTAATAACGTTTCATGTTGTCCTCACTTTCCAGTCCGTCCTGGAGCCGGAGAAGAACTCGGTTATGATAAGTTTACTGCAGCCAGACCGCTTTATTGACTAGTTTGGTTTAAAAATGTTCAACAGCCCGTGAGCGAGGCTAAAAGAATCCTTATAATACGATATAGGCTTTCTTCAACATCGCTCAAGTGAGACTTCCACTTGTCCGACATTGTCTAGCTGGCTAGTGTCCGGTACTCCCAAAGAGATTCCCAGCTATGATCACCGATGTTAAACTTTGCTCCACTCATGTAGTTTAGAACCAGTTGTTTTGACAATATGGTCATATGACGTCATACTTCGGTACTCTATTCTTCTCATGACTGCATTCCGTACCTTCCGTTTCCAAAGCGCATAATAAAATATAATGAAATAGGGGAAAGTCGACCCATAAAAGATCGCGCAGCGACCTCCACATTTGCTTTGCAGTCATGTGCGCCGCCGCTTCCACTGTCATACATATTACACTATACCGGAAGCGGACATTACTACAAACATAATCAGAAGGTGCCTGCGCGGTGTATTATGGGACGACTTTTCCTCACACGCGGTATGGTGAATTCTGCTAATCGTGCTTCGTTCTAGTACAAAGTCATTATTCTATGTAACGAAAAAAAACACGCACTTACAGGGTTAGGTCATTTTCTCATGCAGCCCTCTTCTATGGAAGAACTTACCCCAGAAATTTACGAAAAGTAAATCAAAAACATAAACATATGTTTTGTTCTTTGTTAATATCTTAACGATGAACCCAGCGCACCTTTTCTATTCCTTATACTGTTGTTTTAAGCGGAAAGAGACATACAAGTACAATGAAGTATGCCGCGCGTTATGCACTGCACTGTACAAAAATGTTTAATTATTATTGCTATTATCATTGCTAGATGAGTGTCCTTCCTTGCTTTATTTTTGCGCTACTCTTGCTATCTGAGTTAATCAAACATCAAGGTTGCAGCATAAAAGTCATTATTTTTGTTTTAAGGCCTCGTTACAACCTGTGAGGGTAGGAGTCACAATGGCTTTCAGATTAATGGGAAATACCAATTAATGAATAGAACACGAGCCCCTCCAACGTTGGCCCAATGACTTAAGGCTACGGCAGACAAGACGATGTGGCTAAGATTCTGCAGTCACTGCGCCAACGACTGGAAATGTGACGTCATATTTTCGTACAGATCTATGGAGGACCGGGTCCTGTGATTCAGCCGGTCGCAGAGTCGCACGACTTATCGGATCACGTCGCATGTGGTGGCATTTAAAAACTACAAGCAGACACGACTTGCAATCGTTCCTGACGCAATTTTGGAAGATGGTTTTTCTAACCATTTCACATGCTGCGCTAAAATTGAAACGGAACATTATTGTGTGTCATTGCGTACTAGCCTGTAAGATATTAACGTATCAATTAATATCAAAATATGAAGAAATTATCAACGGGGTACAAAAGAATCATTGTCTGCCAGGTCCATCTTGTCACCAAGAATTTACACGAATCCCATTGAGCAGTATTTTATCTGGTACAGGGAGGGTTTGCAATAAAAACATTTTTATTTGGCTGTTCTCAGGTCTCTCTGGTAAAGCGCTGGACCATGTTACACACATTGCTAAATGTACAGTGCTCTTTGCCATGTCGCGCCGGGAAAAATCTGGCGTCTGACGGCAGGCTGTTAGCGGTAGCGGCGACCTATTACGCAAGCACGAGCGATACTGCACATGCGCGCTCTACAACGTTGAATATCATTGATTGGGAAGTTTTTGGTAAGCCTTAGTCAATCAAATACTACCCGTTCTGAGTTTGTTGACTGTGCGTCGTAAAGGAATGACGAAAATGCGTGCGTGATAAAATTAGTGAAACCAGTAATTTATGTTAAATCTGCTGCAAGGCCAGTTTTTGTTCAAAGGTATCTCAAAGATGATGCCTTGTTAATACGGAATCCTCTTACAACTATTCCCGGAACTATTCCCTTTTCTATCCAGATCGAGTAAACATGTTTTTCCAAATTATCAATTGGGTCTGTAAAGGTATGCGCCATGTGTCGCACAATGTTTTCATGAACTTGAATGATCACACTCATTCTCATGGTAGTGCATGGAGCACTATCAACCCGGTTTGATTTGTGCGTTCCCCGTGTGCCCTTTTAACAAGTGATATAAACAAATCCCATAGAATAGTAAGTTACCGGGAACACAAAGGATTTCACCGAAAATCCAACATTATACGTCTGGACTCTTCATGCCTTCTGAGTTTATTGTACGAGACTGTGTGTCGCTGTGTGACCAGAGAGGTGTAAGGAATGGAGTCAGGACGAAGTTTTATTTATTCCTATAGCAGTCGCGTGCATTGATATCACTTTGGAATATTTTACGCGTTTGGCTCTTTGATCGAGGGAAATCCGCGGCCAAACAAGCAAGACAAATGTAGGATGCATTTTGAGGAATATATATATTCTGTATGCGCAGAAGATTTCAGAACCACTTCATGTACTGAAGTGCATGTGGAGTAGTAGAACATCGTATAATGATACGATTCTGTGAATTTCAGATTATATTGTTGCTTCGCTTTTTTGATAAATCGAGAATACTGTCGAAAACATGTCAGGGAAATGCCTCCATATCGCACATTGAACAATCATAACTCCTTACAATATCTTGTAACTCGTTTATTGAGTGTTTCACCTTCCATGGAAACAACCTCGATTTCACGTGCGGAGATGTCCGAAAAAGTCACAATTTCTCAAAATTTCCCTCCGCTCACCCCCAATCTAATTTCCAGTGTGTGTAATAAGATAAGCTATGAATTCCCAGCGAAGGCTGAACGGTTGATATATTTCTCAAACCAGATTTTCTTTTGTTATTCAGAGGAAGGCACTGCCTAATTAGAAATACAGCGTATTGTTTGGAACACCTGGATGTCTTGAATTTTTATGAGGCGGCGGTCATCATAGATCAAAGAAAGTCTATCCTAGCGCAGTCCATCCATTATAGGTCCATGGTGTGACAAAATTAAAAGTTCGGCAGCGAAAGCTGCAATGTATGCATGTATAGGAATGTGTATGACCTATTATAAAATCCAGGTGAACGTGACGCAATCGCGTATGCACCATTGAGAACAGCTGCTAGTCATGAATATTAAGTGTCGGAATCAAACCTTGTTCAAAGGGATGTATATTCATGTACTTAAACAGCCTTGATTTTAAACCCTGTATACATGGTATATAAACATATTGACAGACACAACGTGTAGTCTAGACAAATTCCACATGAAGCTGCATCTTTCGTGTGTGAATCAGTCATTATTGTTAAGAGGATGTGGTTCTGTGATTGTCTTATAATCCTACCACAAATGTATATAGTGCGTAATGTAGTACTACCGACACGGCATGTATGTACTGATATATTTCACCTACCGTGTACCTCACGGTTGTTGCTTTCTTTGTTGCATTTACTTTATTGTAATTACCATGTGTTCTCCAATGTTGTATGTCTTGTTACAATCAAAATCATGTGACACGAGTGTCTTTTGCCCTTGATCCGCCTGCGCGGCCCGGTCAGTCAGGCCATGACTTGGAGCGTTATGTATTAATATGATTTTTTTTGTTTTCAAGCATGAAAAGGGGAATGGGCCAGCTGCCGCCAAATCTTCCCCCTCTCGTTAAAAAAAAAAAGGGGGGGGGGGCAACCCCTTCGGCCCTCCCCTGGATCCGCCCGTGTATCGTGTATAAACAATGTAACTAATGTTGAAATGTTTTTACATGACAACCTTTGCCGACGTTTCCAAGGCCTTCCAAAGGTATTTGTGATACAGCAGCAACCGATGAATGAAACTTGTATTACCTTGCTGAGCAAACCACCCCAAAGTTCTCGCAAAGAGAGGAAAAATGCGAATATAAAAAATACGAAAATACGAACCTATGAATCCTATTATGTGCTGGGTTACAACGTATTACTTGTACCAAAATGCAGTTGAAGAGGGGGTTGCGATACAATGCTCTGATATATCTATCTTAATTATTTTGTTATGCGAGATGCATATAAGCATGATATTAGAGTATTGTTTTTCAGTGTAGACCTTGGCCTTGTAAGGAAATATCCCAGGTTAAATACCATCCCAGGGTCTTCAATGATGCTTGGTTTCACAGTTTTACGATCTCTTTAGAATTAATGATTGCTAGCTTACCAGTAATTTTCAGTCTGTAAGACGAGGAACACGTAGAAGGAGGAGGAGAAGAAGAAGGATAGGAAGAGAAAGAAGATTTGAAAGAGAAGAAATAGGTCAAGAATTATGACAGCAAGATAATTTTGTGTAAGTATACTTGCCGGTATACTTAAAAAGCGAAAATTTCGTCGTGTAATTATTTGTTTTTGATTACATTATTTACGGCGTTATATTGGATGTGCCATTATATATGACCATGAAAGTAAAAGTTATGTTCTCCTCACGAAAGCCACAAACATAATCAAAGCTTGTTTTGGTGACGTTAGGCCCAAATCATGAGCCCGAAACGAGATAGGGTTGGATCTGATATATAAGGATGAATAATATAGACGTATTTATAAAGGATTAATTCAGATCGTTTTTGTTTCACTGTGTTTTGTTCGTCAAGGTTTATGCTCGTTGCGGGGCTGAAGTTATTCCGTCAGCTGCACATTTCACCAATCAGGTTGCGTGAAGTCCTCCGGCTATTTCCTCTCTCGGCCAATCAGCGCGCCGCTCCTAAATGGGTCAGGGGTAATGAACTCTACATCGAAAGGCGATATTTCACTCGGAGAGAGGGAAAAAAAATGCGCCGAGCGCTGGCTCTGAGCGAAAGAGGGAGAGAGAGACGGGAAAAGAGAAAAAGAGAGTGCGAGAGAGAGCTGAGGGGAAAAACTACAAACACATGTCTGCCGTTTTATGCGTGGGGGAAACCACCTCGACCGTACGTAGACCCCCATTCACTTGAACGTGTAAAGACCAAACGAACGACTCGGTATGGAGTGAGATTTTGCATTTCCATCTCCGATTAGCGCTTTATTTCCAACCCACCGAAAACTGTAAATGTGATATTTTGGGGAATATTCCGTGTATTTGGATCACGACATCAGGTGCAGTATGGTAGCTCTTTGTAAATGTTTTGATTATCCGAATTTAGTATGATGTGTTAAATGAAGCCGAAGCCGAAGAGAAGATTGCTGTGCGATAACAGCGTGTGTATAGTGTGTGTGTATACGAGTGTGTGTATGTGCTACCTATCGTACCGAGCTATATGTCATAGGGTAACGCGTATGTAAACACAGGGATGGACGTGAACTTCGCAGCGATATCTCCAGCGAACTCAGCCCCGCTATACCGGCGGCGGGCTACCAAGGCGATGCGATGGAAATAACGGAAAATGTCGGGTCTTCCATCTTCACACCGAGTTATGGAACAAAACTCTCCTGTAAACGTCACCCTTTTCCATGTAACTAGAGTCAAGGACTGGGATTAAACACTGTAAAAATGGTATAGATTATCCAACAATCATCAAATGCTTTATTTGTAATTTCATTTAAGAAATTGTAGCACAGGCCAGGCAAACTTGAGTATGGTTCAGTTTAAGTTGTGCATAATTGTATGCGCTACATGTAAACTCACTGGGAACGTACAGGTGTTCAGTTGCATAGCTCTATATAATTGACATATATTTACATGCACCTGCTGTGTGTAAAATGAGGTGGAAATCAACACTCTAACATAGGAGTAATTCGAATAAAACTTCAAAATCCATTACCCCAGACAACAGGTGCATAAGTCTCACTGAATGGTAAAATTTCAATAGAGATTTAACTATAGTGTGACTTACACAGGGCTTCAACATGGATGGTTGTTGATGCGCCAGGTAAGGCAATACCTAAATCATATTTGCTTTAAGCAGTAAATGTATTTTGAGACAATATTGGGAAAGTGCAGAGAGGGAGTTGGTAGAGCAGGTGGGGGGTGCGGGTGGGGGGTGGGGTGGGGGGGGGGGTGGGGGGCTGGCTGGGCTCCTAAAATTTACCATCTTTATTACGAATGTAAATATAATGCCCATCTTTTAAAGAATAGGATACTAGTAGCAAGCCCAAGATTGTCTAAGGAGTGCCTGATGAGCAACATCTCATAGATACAGAGTGCACTCCTCCCATTAATATAACTAACAAAATACTGTGAATACAGGTGAATGCAATAAAGAATTACCTTGCAGTCAGGGTAAAAGTTGTGAATACATCATCAACACAGCCCATTGAAATTGGCACACACATTGGAATGATTTTGATATATGCTTCACTGGATGCCAAAAGAAAATTACTTTTTTATCTATAAAAGTAAATGTTTGATAAATATTTGTTTGGCAGTGAAGTACCTCACATGTGGAGGCTTAAATCACCCCTACCCCCCCCCCCCCTCCCTATTCATATTAGTCTGTGCACACAATCTTCATTTTGACACTGCCTGAAAGCTTTCTAGCTGAGAAGATATCCTCAATTACTATTTATGTACTAATAGAATATGGAGTTTGTATATGTCTATGGCGATACCTCATAGAAACTTTCAGGCTTTTTAATAGATTCATGCATATTTGTTGGTCCTAATTTGGTAACATTACAAATCTCATATATTCAAAGGATTGATATAAGAATATTAATCCATGAAATGCTATGAAACCTACACCCCCAAGATACAGCTCCCTTTTACATTATTATGTTTAAAAATCAGCTTTATGATAGTTATAACTTTTTGTTATTATTCTAAAGTGTCAATTTTATCTTTTGATAATGTACCTAGTATGTGTATCCCAAGACAAAACTGAGAAGCCAAGCCCTTGTATGATCTTCCAACTCAAGTATGCAAATTTTATGCAGATTACATTTTCTAATGGGAACCTCAGAGCTTTACTAAGATCTGTTTGACGAGCAACAGCTCATGTATTTGAATTACATTCCTCCATTGAATCTGAAATTCTGAATCACTACAAAGCAGTTAACAGGAAGGATGTCATTAATCTGATTCTTGTATAATGTAAATTAAATACCTGCTTGCAGACCATTAACTGATTAAACTCCCAACCAATTAGAAACATTGAGGAAATGTGAGTACCTAATGACCAAGGAGGGATTATCTCTATACACCAAGTGTCCTATAATCCTTATTCCTGAGTGGATTAAAGAGGATTAGGATTAACCACTTTTCAGTCCTTTTCATTGATGGTGTGCTGTTTTGCACAAGAATTCTGATAGGATGCGCTGTAGAAGCTGGAACATCGTGCAAATAAATAAATAATTATGTAATATTGGATGGCCTTGAGGGGGGTACCAGATTATATTGCAGGAGCTACAACCATATCGCACTCGTCTTCAAATCGTGCAATATGGTTTTATCAAGTGCAGTATAGAGCCATCTAATATTCTTATTATCAAGTACAAATGTTGTAAGACTAAGGCTTGATGGTAGAATTAGACTAGCCCAAGCAAAGTCTGGTCACATCGGATAGCGGTTAGGCCAGTCTGAGACTGAGCTATGTGAATCAAATAAAATTGTTGTGTAATGAGCTACATGGAGATGTAAGACCTTTCAAATATTTACAGTGGGATTGCTGCTAATCATTTAACTCTTTAGATTAATTTAGTCTAACTTACTCTAATTTTAATTTGTTAGATTGAACATCACTGTTTACCAGCTAGGTAGCCCGCAGCCCAGACACATTCCCAGACATCATACATCGCCTCAACCTTGCCCAATGCCACAGCTCATGATATTCTCACCAACGGAGTTCGACGCCACTACAAAACCATGTTCCGTATCATAATTGCAACATGTTGTTGAAGCTTTATATTTGTTTCCCATTAGTTGGCGACTTAATTCTTGTGGTATATTTGACGTAGTATATAGTCGGTATGAATACACATTTTGTGGATACCTTTCAAGCCTTAGATAGATTCAAAGTGCGTTCCATTCATTTAAAATTACCTCATTACCTCATTACTATGATTGTATCATGCCAAAAGGCTTTCAAAGGATTTAAAATGCTATAAAAATCATGTGTTGCACTTGAATTGCCTTGCAGCATCTTATGTGAAATAAATTTATTGAAATATGTAGTGGTTGTACAAGGTTTGAGAAAGCATTTGACTCTTTTGATGAACAATAGCTCATAACTTGCATCTTGATATAAGATGAAAATACATTATTAAGTCAAAAGATCTAAGAATATGAAGCAAACAGGTGTCATGACATTTCATCAATTTATCATATTTTTGTAATAAAATGAATTTTTAATTAGATTTGTTATTTTTTTGACAAATCATTACCAAACATTTTGTAATTCAGAACACAATGTCCATTGTACACATATTTCAACTCACAAGTTATTTTCTGCCAGAAGCATCCTAAATTCTTAATGAGACTGTAGTGGCTGTTGCTAGGTGGATTGCTAGTTGCTAGGTGTGATGCCTGATGGAGATTGTTGGAACCTGAATTAATAATTTCACACATAAACAATTATGTATTGTGAAATTAATGAGCCATTCACCTGCTGAATGCAAATTGGCTTTGTCGTGCAAGAAGTACAACATTAGGTTTCTGACTTTCTGTACTAAGTTCGTGTTGTGCCGGGCAAACCTCAGGTAACCTGTAGGGTATCATAAAAGGCCATTCTGCTTACATTATGAGGTCATATAAAAGATTCACAAATTGTGTTATTGGGAACTAAAAACGACTCCAAACTTTGCCCAACCTATTCAGAATACAATAATGTCCATTGTTCATCATAATCAACTCACAAAGACTTTTCTGTCACAAGCATCATGAATTAATATGGTCTTTGGACTGTAGTTCTAATTTGTATGAAATGAAATTGATAGACACTCTATTAAATGCCGTTGTGTGATAAACAAATAAGCATCTTTCTAGGAGGAGATATATGTATGTACATATACTCCAGTTCAAAGGAAGAATCTAAATGATACTAAAGCTTTCAATACACAACATGTACACACATACTTAGAGAGAGGGAGACAGACAGACAGCGAGACAGACACGGGGATGGAGAGAGAGAGAGAGAGACAGAAGAATGGCAGAGGGATAGACAGACAGACAGAGAAACAGACAGAGAGACACAGGGAGATGGAGAGAGGGGGGGGGGGGGAGGGTAAGATAGAGAGAGAGAGAGAGAGAGAGAGAGAGAGAGAGAGGGAGAGAGAGAGAGGAAGAGATGAAGAGATAGAGAGACAGAGACAGAGACAGACAGGCAGACAGAGAGAAAGAGAGAGGGGGATGAGATGAAGAGAGAGGGGGATGAGATGAAGAGAGAGAAAGAGAGAGAGAGAGAGAGAGAGAGAGAGAGAGAGAGAGAGAGAGAGAGAGGAGGGGGGGGGGGTAAGAGAGAGAGGGAGAGAGAATGGATGGGGTGTAGGCATGGATGAAGGGTAATGGTATGTTCCAATAACACCTTTTAGAATAAACAAAGAATTCAAAGCCTGTTGATGTACAGTATCTACAAAATAATTGTTTGTAGCACAAAATATAACATTTTAGTATTCAGAATTTCACGTTTTGTGAGAAATCAAAGAAAAATGTCATGCTTCGTCTACGGAAATCCAAAAATAAGCAAAGCTCATGAACAAGACTGTCATTTAATCAGCGTGCACCTTCCAAACAAGGAAGTAGTGTGAAATTTAAGCATTTTCCTAATTAACACTTTCCTCCGCTGATCACGCTGATTCACGCTCAGTTTGTTGAGACACCAAATCTCTCCCTGAAGTGTGGGAGCTGGGACAACATTCACGCTCCATGCAAGACTAACAGACCTAGAGTGTAGAAGGGCAAAGTCAGGCCAAGTGGAGGGCAAACTCGCACCAAGCAACAGCACATACACAGTGCGTGCAAAAGAAATTCAATGTTCATTTTGAAAAATGTTTTTTATATATAAATAACTGGCTAATAGTAGTCCAGATGCATATATTTACAAGCTTTACCATGTATCACAGGGCACAACATGTGCAAAATACTCATAAACTGACTTAAAATAAGCACATTCTATAATTCAAAGATCATGAATTGATAAATATATTGGATTGTGGCGGAAGCTAATCATCATAAGTTTGTAAGGGTATGGGTCTGGAATTCATAAACATACTTGTATTAGTTAGCTATTGTATGATTTATGTCAATCTGATTACTACAATAAAATGAATGGGTTACTGTAGTATTAGTAAGATAATAAATGGGCTTTGAGTGAGGATGAGTGCAAAATTTATAATTATATGATAATAAACATAATTGTGTTATTTCATAAAAGGTTGACAAGTATTGCTGAATTTAAGCTTTTGTATGATTTATGTGAATGTAATTCAGATCAATTAAATTGATTTATTTTTTTTCTTGCTTTAGCACATGTACAAGAGTATACAAACTTTGTGCAAAAATATTGACATTCATTAACTAAAAGCAGTGAAAAGCACACAATTACTTTTTTTAATGAAACAAAAGGTCATGTCTGAGAACTGAAACAGAGTAATTGTGGAGGAAGTTTTATCTGTAAAACAATGTAGGTTTGTAAGGTGATATAAGGGTTCTTTCTATACAAATGAGTAGTAGGTACAGTACATAGAGATTTTTTTTTATTATTTCATGGAAGGTAACAAATGAGTGCTGAATTGAAGCTATTATATGGTTTATGTTGATAGATTCTAGATCGATATAATCAAATATTGATTTTTTATTGACTCCCTGAACAAGACAGTGAACATAGATAAACGTAAATCAGTAAAACGCACACATGTATTTTTCATAATACAAAGGTCATGAGGAAGAACTTAATGCATAATTGTGGAGGAAGTTTCACATAAAAAAATGGTTTATAATATAATTATAAGCCCTGCATCTCTTTACATGTACATGTATGAGTGGTATAAACCAGCCCACCATGTTGTTATTCACATACCTTGTACATATCGATGAACATGATTTGTGAAAACATGAAACATTTGAATTCTGCAGGGGACTACTTTCCAAGCCTGATACAAACATATTGCATTATACCTCATGAGAACAGGGGAATTTTCGCAGGGGCTCATTTGTTTTGTAGCTGTATGTAGGGGCTCTTTTTTGAATTTCATGGGCTAAAGTGCCCCAGTCCCTGCATTTATGTGTCTCCTTGTTCATGATCAATGCTTTTCATATTGTGGCTTGGTGCTGGAAGTTCATTTGAAATCTTGAATTTAGTCTGTCATGTTCATATTGGCAACACATTGGACATTTGTGAAACTGTTCTGGCTCTATAATGTAATAGTGAAGTTCACCGTTGAATATTCAGATAATTTTAGGTGTTGTTTAAATGCTGGTGGTATATGGATGTCAAAATTTAAAAATAACGGAAGTGCTTTTCAAACTATGACTAAAATTTATCAACATCTTGACACAATATGATGATTAATAAAGATTATATTATGTTCATTTGTGATATTTCAGTCATTTTGATTATCATTATTTGATTGGTCCATGCTACGTTATCATTCCATTCACAATTTTTCATTGAGTTTGTTGATCGTCATCATTCTCTTGATACATGTTGATTTTCTCTATCTTGCAGACTCATTCTTCCAGAGTTGACGCAAACCGTTTAACAGAAGAGAAGACCGGAAGGAAGGAAGGAGTGAACGAACGACCCCACCGAATCCCCACAAAGCATGAGTGCCAAAACAAATCCCTCCAACGCATCGCAGTGTGACTGTCCGGAGAAGATGCACCACCACAGCATTCTGTACACACTCCTGTCATCAGGGACATCGTCGACCACCACTCCAAGTCCGTCATCGTCACCGCCAGCGCCGTCGCCGTCAACAAACAATAGTGATTGTTGCGAAACGCAGATGAAGGAAGAGACGCAAGAGCAGATGTCCGGGATGACCACCACTGCCACAAGCACGACTACCGCATCACCCACCACTCCCACCACCACCAAGCAAGAGGCAATATACTCGACATGGGACTGCACGTTGAGGGCGCCATTACACCCAGCACACACGCTGCCCACCATCATCAAACTTAAATACGCGGAGGAGGTCTGCCCGTATGTGGCTCACCTCCTCGTCAAAACAGTGGACTTCATCCGCAACCTCCCGTCGACGTTGTGTCTGTCGCGCCATGACCGCGTGCGACTCATCCAACACTGCTGGTCGGAACTTTTAATACTCACGATGGCGCAGTATCAATTCCACATAGAGGTTGACAAGATTCCGCTTCGCAGAGACACTCCCACGCCCGCAGATTCAAACCCTGTCGGGCCGGCCACAAATGCAAATAGCAAATCCACAGCCGTGGCGCTCTCAACTCCCGTTGCCAAATCCTGTCCTGAGAAGGACTGTCGCGAGGGCGCCCTTGTGAAATATATAATCGCGACGCAAGGCATCCCCACCACCTCTGACACGGATGTGCTCAACACGTTTTTCCAGAAATGTCAGACGCTCCGGATCGACGACAAGGAGTTTGCATATCTCAAAGCAACCATCTTCTTCAACCCTGGTGAGTCCATTTCAATGTTCTTTGTAGGTTTCCATAGTGATGAGAATTTTTTTATTTATACCTAAATCCTATTGAGTAAAAAAAAGTTCCATGAGGAGAGTGTACTCATGTACATACTATCGAGAAAAACAGTTTCCATGGTGAGAATATACTCATAAATACTATTTAGGAAAATAGAGCAGTCGGAAATGCCATGTGGTTGCATGCTTACAGGATATCTGACCCAAATGAGGTGTGAAAGGAAAAGAAAATAAAGAAACGAGTTGAGATGAGTTCATGTTTTATTTTAAACACTGGATCAAATATCCTACAAGAGTGCAATCACTTAGGTTAGACACAGTTTTACTGTTTATCTAAACAGTATTCATTAAATCCTTTTATTTTACATCAAATATTTTTTTTGCATATGTGAGGATGTTTTAGATTTGTGGAATAGCCTATGTCTGTCCACATGTGCGCGTGTGTGTGTGTTTGTGTGTGTGTGTGTGTGTGTGTGTGTGTGTGTGTAGTGTGTGAATGGCAAATTTACTTTTACACTGTATGACAAGAAATACAGTACATCAATACAGCAAAATGAACACTCTTCTCTCTTAGAGAGTATTGCTGTTAATGTGCACTGTACATTACATAAACTGTATATGTCTAAGCCAAATTTACATGCATGTTCTTTAATTGCACCACAACTCCAAATGAGTCATACATTTTTCAAGTGAATAAAAAAATGTACGTGTAGGATCACAGAAGCGACAAAGAATTGAGTGTTTTGCTGACAAACTTTCAGTTAGTGTGGCCTTAAAAGTAGGAGATATGGGGAGAATGATTGCAGATTGTATAAATGCACGTCTTTGTACAGTGCTCACACAGTTGAGCATGCAAGTTCAATTTCAGTCCTAGCTATTCAAAAACGTCTCTGTAGTTTAGAATGTACAATGTAGCTGTTCGTACCAGTTCATTGACTATCTGTGAGCGCCCGGCCAGCTCAAAGACCACACACATTCTCTCTCCATATATCTCTTGGCCTGGCATTGAATCTTCTTCTTCCATACCAGTAGAGATGTTTATGAGTCAGTTTGCCTGAATCCTATTTCAAGTTCATCCCTGCATATCCTTGAACTTCTGAGCTACTTTTAGATTTTTCTTTCTTTTTCTTTCCGCCGTCGCATTATATTTTTTTTCGCTGCGGTATTGTCCTACTGACAGACGTTAGAATGGGGGGAAGTATGACGGTAGAGTAATTTGATGATGGGAGCTGTACTGTTGGGATGACCGTCTATTCAGTCGCAGCAGGGCAAATGGGACACATTGACAAAGCCCATTATAAAGCAAGGGAATAATGAATGATACACATAAGCTGGCTTACGTCAGTGTGACTTGCGTACAAGTATTTCATGTTGTATGAATTTAGCCCACAAGATGTTGGCAATAAAGATTAGTTACACACATCTTTAATTGCAATGTGTGCAAATACCAAGCAAGAAATGAAAATTGCTTAATTTTCATGGTGTTTTTTAAATGTATTCATGTACTTGGTGATTGAACATGTTTCTATTATTAAGTTGTTTGTATATTTTATGAAGGCCTGATTTTGACTGAATTTAGATCCATTTTTGAATATGAAATGCATATGGATGTTACCAAATGTCTTGGTGATGAGATTTGAATGGTTCTAAAATACTGCCACTCAATTGGTTTAAACAGGTGAATTGATCGTATAGGACTACTCTCCCCCAAAAGTTTAAAGTATGTACCTCTCTGCATCTATAGGTAGACATGTTCATGATTATGATCATGATGATGATAAAGCCTTAAAGGGATAGGGTAGTAGTGGTAATGATAACAGGCCGTAACCATGGCAAAATTGTTCCGCCGTCATCGTCTTTGGGTCCGAATTCAATTCAATTTCATTCCATTTTTTCATCTTGAGATGGCTCCATATAAAAGTGACACAAAGTATGAATTTCCCCTCTTGAGCCAGTTATAAACTCTGGGTCAATGTTATCAGGATCTTCTAGTAAATGGTTGTGATCATACTCAAGGGGGATGGTCTCTCAGGATATAGGGTATTGCCCTGTCCCCCGGGGCCCCCCCGCCCCCCACCCCTCCCCCACCCTACCTCAACCCCTCTCTCTCCTGCTGCCCTGTCATATGGCTCCATGACTCAACACTCTTTTAAGAAACTCAAATAGGGAGTCTTGAATTTATGAGCATATTATTGACACAAAATCTTCACATGGGAGTGCAACCTATAAGGGGGGTGGGGGGGGGGGGGTGGGGAGGACGTAAGAAGATGTTGATAAATTTACCATTGCTATGCTGGGCAAATCTCATATGATCTGGATCAATAATATGCAACTCTGGTATGATAACATTATCATTAGCATGAATGTGTGTAGTAAGCCAATGTGATCAAGTCCTGGTAAAGTACGGATCAACAAGAAACGTAGTACACATGTGGGACACCCTCGCCCCCTTGCCCATCCCCCTCCCCCCTCCCGACCTCCATCTTTCTAGTGTACCCTAATACATCATCTACTGGTAGTTCTTCCAGTGAAGGCACCCCTGGAGGAGGCCTGGCACGGCAGGTCTAAGACGGCAGACTACCTGTGACTCACTGGCCCACTGAGGCTTGAGCTCAGAGACCCCATGATGTCCTACACCTCAAGATTTCAGCCTCCTTCCTCACTAGATAAGCTCAGAGAGGACCTACTTTTCTCCCCCCATTTCCTGGCTAATCCCAACCCAAACATGTTGTCGTTTATTCAGTCCGATGTGTCAATGTCTAGACTTGCCAGGTTGCCGCGGCAACCGCAGGAGACCCACGCGCTTTCTCCGTCCTACGTTGCTAATCTCCCGAGTCGTGACTTTCCTCTGCTCCATTTTATCTTGGCCGCAGGGAAGCGATACGGTCGCCGTAAGAGCCGCGCAAGAATGATGCGATATCTCGCGATGATCAGACAGCGTAGGGTGAACGTACACCGAACATTTTAATGAAATGTGAAAAAATATTGGCGACAACAGAACCAGGGACGGATCTTTCGCGTGTGTGAAGCTTAATTATGGCTGATCAAAATGATTTCTAGCTTTCCTGTGTGAAAATTATGCATTTTGTTGAAAATTTGTTCCTGGCGGTAAGCGTGACTATGTTTCTGACAGAATGCTGAGATAAACTGCTGCATGCTGCGTATTGCGCAGTGTGACATATCTGTGGGAAATATCTCTCTCAAGGTTGAAATCATCTGAACTGGATGAGGTTGTTTACCTGTGATGTCTTGACACAAAAGGTCTCGCGACTGTTTGTTAATCTCGGTTATGGTTGATTCTAGTCTCGATTCTAGACTTAAACTTCCTTGTTCTCCATATATACAGACATACCCTTGTCAAAATACTGATTCTACCAGGTCATTGCCATGTCATAAATAAACAGAGTAGATTCCATTACAAGACCTATATCACATAGAGGGAAGAAGGAATTAATGTTAAGTGTCCAAACTTATGCTTGTTAGCAGTGCATAAACTTTTATAATAACACTCTCCACAGCCTAGAGCCTTTACGGTCACACTGTATGAATACATTCATGTAGGTTTCTATCGTATGGAATGGTTTCAGTCTTCCGCTCGGTATATTACAGGCATGGTTTGTTTTGATGTAAAATATGAAATATAATCCTGGGAAATTGCTCTCATATCGCAGTCTGTACTTGACTGGAGAGCTGTTAGCCTTCAAGAACCTTGAGCTATTTTTTCTCATGATATAAGAGTGGGTGTAAAAGTATCGATACTGTGCAATTATATAGTAGTTAATGTAACAATGCAGTGAGATTAGAATATTCTAGAATATAAATGCATGTGAAGAGTTTCTTTGCAGGGAAAATGGCTTGATTGTCCTTGATTGATATGGATTAATTTTGACCACTATAAAGATATATATCTTCTTTTCCCCAGAGACAACTTCCTTGAATATAACATGTGTAAAATGGCTGGTTTGTTGAAGGGCAATATGAACTAATGTTGAACTAATATAAAGATATATTTCCCTTATCCTGGAGATAACTTTCCAGCATTCACACAGTGAAGTGAGAGTATAAAAACAGAGCGCAGATTTAACAAAGAAATCGGGCGAATCTATGCAAACTCTGTGATGCCTATTGCTCAGAGCTTTTTAGCATTCAGTTGAGCCTGCGTCCTTCAAACTCCACTTGGGGAGAGTGTATGTAGACGCCAAGATCTGCAGCTCTCATTACCCCTGCATGAGGGATGGAGCAAGCCTCCCTTTGCACGCACATCCACGCTGATGAGCTTGCCAAACACCGCCCAACCAGGTAGCCAAGGTTCTTTCATCAGGCTCTGTCAGTAGAGGAGTGCTAGGCATGATTGGGAGGGGAAGGGGGGGGGGGGGGGGGTTGCATCCCCATGCCACCAAAAAATAAAGTCAATTTTTGAAAAATGAAATAAAATAATTAAATGATAATGATAATTAAATGATATAAAGAAAATATAATAAGATTTAAAAAAGAAAAGAAAAAGGAATATATTGATTTTTGGGACAATTAAGGTATTTTTTTTCTTCAAACAAACGATGATAGAGCCTTAATAGGATGGAATTGTGTGAGACTTTGTGGGACTGTGCAGCTAACCTACCTTCCCACCTCCCCCTACCTCCAGTCACGCCCAATTCCGGATTCCTGCTATTGGTCAAAATAGCAGGAATTCACTATTTTCAGCGCTGACTCAGTTATGCAATATTACGTAACGAGACGCTCTCTGTAGAATGTCTATGGGAAAATTTTGACGGTTAAGACATTCAATTAAACAAAAAATTATTTTGGGCAGAGTACTGGATAGAGTATTCTAATATTTGACAGTTTCGTAAATGGATAATTGAACTTGTTATGTGTGCGTTTTTAGAATGATCTATCCAGTACTCTCGGCGAAAATTGTGTTAGAAAACGTGAATGGGTTGTATGATTTCAAAAACCCAACGGTTATAGACGTGTGCGACAGGAACTTCGCGCGAGTTAGAGCGATCGGACACCGCACTGCGTTGTCAGCATGGTGAGTGTACACGCCACTGAACTCGCGTGGCGGAGTTGGCCGAACGAGCGGTTAAGCATGTGGGAGAAACAAGCGTGTCATAGCGTGACTATATATGCACACCATCCGATGTTCCCACACAGTGTTTGTACTGTGCACACTGTATCGTCTTTTGTACACTGTATCAGTTCCCTCCAGTTTGTTCCCAAGCTATCCGATAAGATTTTGTCATTATATTTCTCACCCAAGCCAGCCATGCATGGTTAATTTCAACCCGATAACAAATCCCCTCACACATGGATGTTATGTAAGATAAACGCTGCTATTCTGGCACTAACCATGGCAACGACTCGTGGTCAGTACAGTGTTCATATGCACAACACTTGCAGTGCTAGAATATACTTTCTCACACCATGGACCAGTGTAAGGTCCATGCTCAAACGTTATCGCCGAGGTGTGTTATTCTAGTTCGTATCGAGAACACAAAACACTATTCCCCGTACCTGTGCGATTGGGCGATTGAACTTCTGTGGAGCTCTGAATAGATGTATAGTGATCTTGCAGACGTTGATATTTTTCCTCAGGATCCGAGTACAAATGCGGAACACTGAATTATTACGAACTATTATCATTATTACGTATCAATGTTTTGCATGACATGCTGACCGAACCATGTGTGTGAGGAGGTGGGGCACTGTGCCATGGGCTGAAGTACATTGTAAAGTGATTCTCCAGCGCGATTCACAGCAGTATTCCAATGAAACTTCGCAAGGAATTAAACCTCGAGTAAGGTAGGATGATGAATTATTCGTATACAGTTCGATAACTTTGAATATAAATGTCTATAACGCATTGTTTATTTAAATCTCTCTCCTTGACTCGTTACTTGTATGTTGCTCTCACTGACATCACCCCCCCCCCCTCTTCCCCGAATTGTCTTACTTTAAATCTATCAATTGTCATATCAAGGGGTACATCCTTGGTCATAATGATACTAACACGATTTAATTTATGCAAAAGTGCCTGTCTTGTTCACACAGGAGTGTTCAGGGAGCGTGGTCAGGAAGAGGGAAGGATAGAGAGGGTGAAATGGGGGCGGAGGGTAACGCGGTGCGTGTGTAGGTACGCAAAACCTGATGTCACGTAAATTGCCAGCCTTTCGAACAAAACGGCTGTAAAAATTCTAGGATTCGCACAGTGCCACCGTCTGTCCGTACGCGACCGCTATGGGCAGAGGTTTGCCAGTAGCAGTTTTTCACTATCATCACGATAGCAGGAATCCGGAATTGGGCCTGACTGACCTCTGCCTCGCCCTGCCCAACCTTGTTACAATCAGAACATAACACAAGCAAAGCAGACAAGGTTCTCTCATCAAAATGTGTGTAGAGGGACTGAGGTAGGAAGGGGCTATATGTATGTGTGGGGAACCCCCCCTTCCCATCGCCCTCTTCCCTGCTATTACATCAGCACTTGCTCACATCAAATCAGGTATGGGCCAAGTCACATAGCCAAGGTTGTATCATCAAGGTCGTTCAGGGTTGGCAGGAGCAGAAGATATGGCAAATAACAGTAAAAACTGATATCCTTTCCATATTCAATTCTCATGTGGAGCAAGTTACCTCCTACATTTATACTATTGAACAAGATGCAGTTTAATGTAACAATATTGTCTCTCTCTCTCTCTCTCTCTCTCTCTCTCACATTCACTCTTTTTTCATTACTTTAACTCTGTTAAATCTTTCGCCCCTTTCTTCTTCCCCTACTCCCTCTGTCATTATCTTTATTTTACTGAACGAAAATTTAATTTTAGTAAAGATGTTAAATCACTCACATTCTCTCTCTTTGTAGCTCTGTCCATCGAACTTCCCTCTTGCTAGTGCATACACATCTGAATCCTCCTCCAGTGTACTTCTTCCTCCCCTCCTCCCCCCCAGACCCTTTCATCAGACCCTTCCCATCAGTATACCCCTTATCATGCCCCCTTGCATTCCCCCTCTCCCTGTTAGAGATTCACCATGACACACAATGCGATCACTCCATCATCAAAGATAAGGAAGTTTTGCATTTTAGGGGTTAAAGATGAAGAGAGAGAAGCAGAGACAGAGGGAGAGAGGGAGATGGAGAGGGAGAGGGAGAGATAGAGAGAGAGAGAGAGAGAGAGAGAGAGAGAGAGAGACAGACAGACAGAGAGAGAGAGAGATGTTTTTGACATTAACACTCAATCATTGAGCCAGCTTACCCTACTCTATGCAGGGATGGGGGAGCAATTTCTTCCACCCATGGAATTCACATCATGTGGTATGTCATGGGTTAAGATGTAATTCACCATGATCATGTTATGAATGAGTGGATCACTCACTACTTCAAGAGTTTACACCCATTCTTACAAAAAAACATTAAATTATAAAATTGAACATACATTGGTGATTCCATGCAGGTCTCCATTGTGAATTGATTCCCTTTTTTTCTGTGTATTTTTATGAAGACTTTGAACTTACTTGCATCAAATGGAGTTTGAAAATATGCACTATTTGTTTTCATGACATAGCTTTCTGGGGTAATATCAATTTTGAAAAGAAATTTTAGGCATACATCGAGTAGTAGTAGTAAGGATAGTGTGTTCCATCCATTTGTTGTTTCATAAATGGATTGAGGATGACTTCAATATAATCTTCTTTTTATTGATTTTTATTCTTTATTTTTTTATTTTCATTAAATTATTATTATTATTATTATTATTATTAGTATTATTATTATTATTATTATTATTATTATTATTATTATTACTATTACTATTATTATTTGTATATATATATATATTTTTTTTTTTTTCGGGGGGGGGGGGGGGTTGAGGGGGAGAAAAGGGTACAACTGTAGATGGTGTACATAGTATATTTAGTCTAGGTTTATGGAAAATAGGTCATGAGGGCACCGACTTGTTTTGAACGAGGAAGTGCGGACTAAAACGTCCTACAGTCCTTCTCAGTACAGCATTCATCATGGTGTAAGTTCCTTTGAAAGGCTGCTCTTTGTTCCCTTGTGAGGGCCTAAATGACAAGTTCCTTTTCACCTTATACGATTTCTTTTCGACCAAGGTTAATTCCATAAAAGAGCTTGTGACCACAAATCCAAAACACAAAGAAAACCCCAAGTTTAACCCGATCTCCATAGCCGCAAGTTCCTCTTCCCCCACACACGCTCTGGCCTATATGCATGAATATCTTTTGACATATAACTAGAGATTATGGGGCTTGAAGAAGTGGGTATACTGCACTTATTTCTAGTAAAATAGTGAAATTAACCCTCTCAGTCCCATAAGTGTTAAATTGTGTTGTAATTGAAATGGGACTTTGATTGGTTGGTCCTGAGAGGGTTAGCCTGTGCTGTACTTTGAATTTTACGAATCTGGACTATTTGCGAATTTAACAACACGCAAATATGAATATGACGTGCTCAAGCACATGTACTACTAGTACTCGTACTGCACAATCGCAATTTTAACCACTAGCAAAATTGCTGTGAAGTCCTGATTCGTGAAAAATTAGACTCGCGAAATATATGGCGTATACAGTATCATGAAGGGTGTAGAGGTACAATGTCGGAGGGGGTGGAAGTGTTCAACACAATTGCGCCCATCTTCTATACCTCTGTGTGTGCCACATGTTTTTATTTTCACAAGTAATGCACATATTTTGACATACAAAAGGTTAACTCGGAGAGAAATTCATACCATCCATGCTACCTGGCTGTCAGATATGCCACAAATGCAGATTATATTACAGTATCTCCCATATTTTTGTTTTAAAGTTGTATGTATTTGGAATACCATTGAATTAAGTTGAATCTTCTGTCTGGTCATAAGAATAAAAAGCAAACATAAAGATAGATCTGGCATACTATGGCTTTGTTTGTTCGATGGTACTTAGTAAGTGCTTACCAGTAGCCTCCTGAGCAAGCCTGCTGTAAATGTGCTTAAAAAGTCACCTGAACCCGACCTATATTCTGTTTCAACTCCAAGTAACCCTCCCCCCCCCCCCCCAGATAAAATGGTGCTAGGTCAGTGAGATAGATGGGCATTATTGGTAGCTTAATGCACACTTGGAAAGAGTTTGTAAGCATAATCAGCACACTTCTTATCCAATCCCTATGCCCTGCCCCTCCCCCACCTCTTGCCCACCCCTCCCTCACCTCTGGCCCACCCCTCCCCCACCTCTCACCCACCTCTCACCCACCCCTCCCCTATGACACTAAATTCATGGACAGCCCCACCCTCCCCCTCCCCAAGTACAGTACACATATATGTCTAGGTGTCTGTCTATATGGCTTTGATTACTATTTAAGGCACTTCACTGCATCAGATTAAGCATGGTGTGCAGTTCCTAATTTTGCCAGACTTCTCCAGCCCAACTTGGATTGATGGATGAATCCCATTCCCCTCTACCTCCTCCCTGAAGACAGCACCCGTCTGTCCGTCTGTCCGTCCGTCTGTCTGTATGTCTGTTAGGAACTTTGTTTACCGTTGGTCGCATCTACTGCATGCATGGTATTGAATGCGGTGTGTGCTATCTTCGTTATATGCTACACTTCCCCACCCCAACCTAGATTTAGCCCTTACTAGCCTGACTCTCAGGCTTTTGAATATTTATAATTCAGCTTTAAAAGGATAGTCTAGTTTTCACAAGACTAGTTACTCTTTCATTGTCATCATCTTTTGCTTAGTCCTGTTTTGGCCATCCAGAGAAGGACATGAGAATGATTAGTCTTGTGCAACCAGACCTATCTAATCAATCATAATATGGATTAAAAATGCCATACACCTTGGAGACAAGGCTACTCCCTAGCTAGAACACAGCCTCTCAGTACACAGTCCAGCCCAGCGCTGACCCTGACTTTCAGCCATCAGTCATCTGCAAAGCCCATTCCTGAAATCTCAAGAGAAGGACATGTTAACACACGGTCTGTAGAACGTATTATAAATCGTAATCATAAGCTATTGTATTCATGGGGAGATGAGAGGATTATGAAGGTTTCATCCATGGACTTCAAGTCATACATCTAAATGTTGGAGATATTGATTGATTCTCATAGTTGTAAGACAAAAATTGCAAATGAATGTTTAGGGTGAATGGTCATAAAGAGCGTAAATTTTGCTAAGCCATATTCATCCTCAGTTCGTCCAACATTTAAATCGAAACTATGTTCACTACAAAACGGGTTGCTTCAAGCATTATAGTTTGTCACTTTTTGTGTTTTCATGTTTGTTATCCTTGGGTTATATTCCTGATCCATGCCAAGTCTCATGACTTTTATTAAAGGTTTATTCCATGAGGGATTTACGTGAATTATTGGTGAAAATCTTCAGCCAGTGGCACATAAAGCGTTACAAGATGCCCTCACAAATAAATCTTTTTTTTTTTGCCGCACAGCTCTATTTATCACATACATAGACTTCAGGTTGTACTTCTGTTCTGAGACCAAAATTATGAAGGATTTATGATCTTGTTTATGAAACTAGTAGCAAATCTATGATTTTCTGAGCCCCAATCCACAAATCTTTTCACGGCTGTTCTTTCAAACTAGCACATCATAGCTGTTTGTATTTTCTATATTTTGCTGTAAGTGGTACAAGTACGTATATGATTCCCTTTTTATGAAACCTTACTTAGCCTAGTTAGTTGATAAAGTGGATTTAGCTGCGTACATTTTTAGTGACTAACTGCTAGGCTAGTAAGCTTTCATTGATGTATGCCCAGTTCACTTTAGGTTATGGGTGCAAGCAATGTGTTGTGAGATGTTCAAATATATACTGTATGTTTATTTTGTAGAATCAATTTAAGAGCTCATAATAGCTGTTCCAATATCCTTTTTTCCTGAACTTGTCCAGACATTGAAGGCTTATACATTCATGTTCAATTTGTTAAAATATAAGTTCTACATTAATTGGTGTTTTTATTCAAATCATTTTTTTAACACTATAATCATGGTTAGAGTTTGGGGCTTCATGAACTCTGATCCAGTTAGGACGTCAAAATTTGCCTTGAAACCGCAGTAACCAAAGGGGTGTGGCTTAATTGTGCCCTATAACCAATGTAGCATTTATTCATAGCTTGTCGGCCATTGTCAGTACAGCAGATTATGCGGAAGTCACGCTGATAAGAGGAGAAAAGCCAGCCAAGGGTGTATGCATATAAAATGCTTTAGTACTTACTTCTATGTTCCACTGATAAGGGGAACAAAATTACACTGGCATGGATGTGAAGCAATGATAGATTGTTATATTCTGAGCTAGGCAGTTAATCTACATGCCTACAAACCAAATTTTGCAATGATCTTTCCAATGATGATAATAAAAGAAACAATAAATTATAAATGCGAAGTGTATGACATCTAAAAAGGTCTTTAATAAAAATGAATAAAGGTTTATCTTATTGGCAGTGTGACCCCATTAACTGATACATGATAGCCAAGTATATCTTTCAAGGTGAAAATAATGATTATTTATGAATCATTACAACAAAAGTATAAATTTTGGCAGCTGTTTGAGGTACAATTATTGGTTCATGTTATTTCTAGAGTAGTTGTTGACTATTTTTGTGGCAGCTTATTTCCCCACTGAAAGGCAATAATGCAGATGCATCTATTTTGGTATAGCCAAAGTGGGGAACAATTAGATTGAAAGAAGAAATGTGTCTGAGCAAAAAAGGAAGATTCATCTATATAACAAACACTACTATTCACTTTTTAAGAGAGCCACATTATTTATCACACACTATATTGAATGAGGAAATGAGAGATATTTCATTAAATTTCTGTTTGTGGTGACTACTATTATGTAAATTATATGATTACCACATTGGCAACCATATTTTAGTTCATTATTAGATGATCTCATGCTTTTACCTGCTTCTTGTAGAAAAAAACAATATTTCAACATGCTGGAACTGTTGATTTTGCATTTATGCTTTACAAATTGGCACTAGATACTACTCAAAATGATGTTTTGTAACATTTTTTGAATTCTCTGTGAAATATATCTTCAGTTCCTTAAGGAAAACTATCTAAGTTTTATATAAAGGAAAAAAAAAAGAAAAGTATGACCAATTAAAAAGCTCCCAAACTATTAGTTCTGCTTTGAAAAATTTGTGAAGGAGTTATAATGCAGAAGTCAGTCTTGTGTTACATGTATAGTGTGTGTGTATGTTGGGGGGAGGGGAGGGGCAGTTGTCAACTTACAGATTTTGTTCAAGCTTGCTCTCCCTGCCAATAGCAATCTAGAGCTTGTAAACATAAAGTTAGTCTCAGATAAAAAGGAATAGCAAGATTTTATGTTGAATGCATCATTGCATGTCTCAAACTAAAGTCCTCCAATTACCATTGACCCGTACATGTATTGGTCCACCAACCATGAAAGAGGTGGGACTTACTGCCTATAGAGGGGTACACTCTGCACCCCTTCATTACCCCCCCCCCCCCCCCACCCACATCCCACCCTCCTTCTTACTCCCATTCACCAACAAAATTGGAGCAATGTCATGATCATTGAACCCTTTTGACCCAGTTTGGGTGTATTTCTGTCACCGGGGAGAAAGAGAGAGAGAGAGAGAGAGAGAGAGAGAGAGAGAGAGAGAGAGAGAGATCACAGGAACTGTTTTTCCCTTCTTTATCAGGAAGTGTGTTATATATATCTCTCTCAGAGAGGTCTGGTATGCTCGAGTGCATGTAAAACAATGATATTTCTCAGAGCAGCTCTAATGATCAGGAAGCTTGTATTTGACCCAAATAAACTTGTATAATGAGAGGAAAGCAGCAGGGAGGGGAGAAAAGGTTGTTTGACATTGTACAGTAAAGGTCGCCACAGACAGCACAATCTGATCAATTTTAAAAAGAAATTTTAGGCATACACCCATTAGTTAAAGATACCATGCTCCGTCATGTACATGAATGAAAAACAAGTAATTATTTACAGGATGAGGCATACTGTCCTTATTTCTACTGGATGTACAACATTTCTTTTCAAAATTGAACTTACCCCAGAAAGCCCTTCCACTAAATGGCCTCTGTAGCAGTCGCATGACTCTGTGACTGGCTGAATTGGCCGAACTGTCTGAATAGGATCTTTTAAATGACTGATTTTTTAATTGCTGACAAGTCTACTCTCAACCGAGTACACATGTATACGAATGATGTACCTGTTTGCTGTGGGGGTCCTCCCAGCCCCCTTTGCCAGCCAGCTCCTGCTGCTAACCCACCCAATTTCCCTACCTGGAGGAGCAGCTTCCCCCCTTGTTGTCAACACGGAGTGAGTAAGACAGGGTGTTATTTTCCAGCTACCCAATCCCCCGCTGTATCGTTTGTAGCCCAGTATTTGGTTTTCCAATGGGGGCAGCTATTTTCGGTCTTCCTGTGTGCGCATCCATGGCAATTCGCAACCGACCAACACTGCCCCCCCCCCCCCCCCCCGCCCCCACCCCTGACTACGTCTTGTGAACGGATGATTCCATGTTTCACCCACCTAATATTGGGATGAAAACTTAGGGGCGTTTTTCCGAGCTTCATTTTATTTTGGCATTTAGTTTATTAACCCTATATCCACCATTGAAGCATTTGTGCACTGGTAACAATACAAATTGAGATGAAAAAGATTGAAAGAGATGGGAAGATTGGGGTCACTTCTGTGTTTGTATTTCTGTTGTAATTTTGTATCAGGAATCCACTAATGACCCAGCAAGAAGGGTTCATGTACCGTGCTTTGAGTGATTCATTTCTAGCGCATTGTCAGAAAAAAAAAAGAACCGCAATGTGCTCGTGCATCCATTGACATCTCCAGAGAAACCTATTTTCACCCATGATGCTTTGTTGAATTTGTATCTAAAATAAGTTGGGTGTGTCTCTCTGAGCTTAAATGCATTACTCAAAATCCAGGGCTTAGCACATTAAGGGCCATCATGCCTACATGTGTACAGAGCTCATAACCAGTAAAGTGCTTGGAGGTACAAACAGTATTTAAATTATGGAAGTTCCCCACTTTTGTATTGCATTAATGTAGGAAAAAATATAAATCTATTTTGTATTTCTTTTTTTTTGTATTTTCAAAGCCTAATGTCAAGAAAGAAACAAGATCGTCTTTCTTTTCCACTATTGTTGAGGGTTTTTTTTTCTTTTGAAAAATGTGCTTTTTTCATATCCTGGGGGTTGCATTTCAAGGGCTAAATTGCCCATTTAATGTCTTCACTGGTTTTAAGAGCATCATTTCAGTGAGTGTTTTTTTGTTGTTTTTGAAATCATGAACAGGAGTTTAATTTCATCTTGCACAGGCATCAGAGCATATTAAGTATTTGGTAATGAGAAGAAAAAATAATGAATTATTATTTTTTATTTTGTTCATAAAACAGTGATTTCATGAAAGAATTTTGAGTTCAATAGAGAAAGGAGAAAATTAAAATGGGAAGGAATGGGAGGGTTGTTAAGTAGAAAAATAGAATAATTGAATATTATCGATAGAGCAATGATTAGGTAGGCCTAAATAAATACATTGGTAAAGGCATCCTGGCAGAAAGATGAAGAATGAGAGCAAACATTTTTTTAAAATTTAGATATAAAGTGTATGCATACATACACTTTCAGCAATTTTTTTGTGTCTTTAGAAAAAAAAAATTGTGGTGTTCTCTTGGGTCGGTCGTGGAGGAGGAAATGAAATCCATTTGGATTCAATTAGTGTAATCCTATTGTTCAATGGGTGAAATCCTGTTAATCTTGTCTGTGTTTGTTGTACTTTATTCAGAGAAGTAAAAATAACCACACAACGACTGGCGGGGAGGGGAATCCACGATGTGACAAAACAGTCAGCAAGCGTTGAATCAAGTAATTGTTAGGAAACAACAAATGGAATAGGGATTAGGCGTAACTGAAATTATGACAAAGGTTTACACCTGTTTGTGATTTTTATCGGATATTTGATTCATGTGTCAAGGGATTCTATAGATCTATGTTAATTTATTTGTATGCCTCACAAAATAATGCTGAATGAGATTTATGTATATAACTTGTGAAGAAATAAACATGTGACATACAAAGAGTTAGCAAAGAACAAGTATTCCCATGCCAAACTAAGGTTTTATCCAATCTTTTGGTATCTTTAATTCTTTGAATGAAAACAAAAATCAGGAAGTCGTGAATTTCAAGTTTGGCTGTACTGCACACCAAGCTAAATGTATTTTACAGATTAGATACACCTCCTTAGCTCATTAATGTCATACATAAAGTATGTTAGCCTGGTTTCTAGGCTGTTTGATTTTTTAAACCCAAATTACAACAAAATTACATTTAACTTCAGGGCCCTGTCGCATAAAACTTACCATTGATGGTAAATTTGCTTTCAATGGCAATTTTTATGGAAACCTTGAACTTGATTGGTTGTTGAGCAATGTTACCATGGTAGTAACCATTGATGACAGAGTTACCATTAATGGTAAGTTTTATGCAATGGGGCCCAGGTCTTGTACTGACAAGGCTATTTGGCCTCTGGTCCCATTCTCTTCATGACATGATGGCCAAGTATAAGAAGAAATCAGGAGTGATTAGTCTAGCTGCAACCAGACCCTTTTACAGAGCTGCCAAGTCTCCCTGATTTTGCAGGAGACTCCCTGAAAATAGAGCAATATTAGTGTATTGGATTTCATCATATCACCTAATCTCCCTAATTATTGATAGATTATTGTCATTAGGTTGTGTGCGATTGATGGACATCTCCCTGATTTCTGATGAAATTTCCTAAAATCTTCCTGATTGTTGAATTTCAATGTCGGTAGCTCTGCTTTTACTGATGCGACTGGAGTATAGAAATGCCCGAACAGACTGAAGGCAAGGCTTATTTTATACCAAATTTCCCTTCACAATAATTGAAATTTCAGGCGTAATTCTTTGCATGTACGTTTGAGATGAGAGAACAATTGGGGCAGGAAACGGTTGATTTAGGTGATAATGTGCATCAAGCTCACATGAAATGCCTAATGCTATCTGGATTCAGCGTCTTAACACATTTCTCTCCTGTTTCATGACAACTTCTGAAGGTCATTTTGGTCAGCGGTGTGACAGAAATAGAGTCGGGCTACACGGGAGGTTGAGTTGCGGCTTTTTTTTCCTCGCACGCTCACAATCAAAACTGGCTCCCAAACCTTTTTAGAGTCTGAAATTGAAGTTGCCTTTGAAAGGCTATTCAGGTATCAAGATAAAACAATGGCATGGGAGTTATGATCAGCCCAGTTCATCCCCCGCAAGGCATAAAATCGCCCCCGCACAAAGATAAAGAGCCCCTGTGAGAACATATTTCACACAGGATATATGATCATTAAAATTGGAGTTCCGGTGGTTTGTTTCATGACAATCAGTCTTGAAAAATAGCCCACGCATATTAATTCCCTGCTTGTACATCAGTGAGAAAAAATGGAAGAAACATAATTTATGTTCAACTACCATGTATTTGCTCAGCAGATCATATCTTAGAATGAATGATATGTTACTTCAAAACTGTTTGTATGAATATATTCTTATATTTATATACTTTGTGTACCAGACAAAATACTGCATGATGGAATTGTGCGTATGACTTATCAATAAAAATCACTTGTGGCATACAACAGTTTAATGGAAACCTTGGATCATACTGCATGTTCTTCTTCCTGCTCTGGTTGAATCCTGCACGACAGTAGTAGTTTTGACATACCTCTGAATGTTTCGCATAGAAACAGATGGTGTGATACATACACGTTAAGGTCACGTCAACTTTTTTGACTTGTGAAGAATGCTAGCAGCAAGTCGTATTAATGTCATTCACGACCTTGGTGAGAGTTCTCACTTTTTTTTCTGACTTTCTAACATTCCTTTTTTTGTCTGTCTCTGTCTGTCACTGTCTGTCTTCCCATTCTGTTAAGAAAAAACTTAAACTTCCCTTTTCTGCCTTATCCCCTCTCTCATCTTATCGTTATTCTCTCCTACTGCATGTGTTCTGTAATCTCATTATAATTTGTTGTTCACATTAAAATCGTTTTGCCCTTGCCCTTGTACGATTCTTTGATGAGGAAAATCTTACCCATGAACTAACAACTTAGAGCACTTTAGAATACCAAACTGCAATCATAAGAAAAGAGATGTCACATGTTACTTGTGACTTATAACGTTATTTATTCCTCCATAATTTGCAGCTCGCAGAGCACATGATTGTCTAACTCTGTTACTGCACTTTTTGTGATTTAAAACCTGGCATCCGTTTTAAATCCAAGTAATTCACAGTCTAAAATGACATTACGTTGCCATGACGATGTGCCCCCTTTTTGTGAATGAAGTGAGCGTTTAAACAGCATCTTCTGCATGGTATCACATCATAACATTATGGACCTCTAACGATAGGACTAGTACTTCTTGATCATTAGTTTCCATACAAAGCATTGAATGTCTAACCAGGTGTGTTCAGATTGGAACAAAAAATTATGATTTAAAAACATGACTTTTGTTACTTTTGTGCTAGTAAGTTTCAGAAAATTTTTGACAGATATTTGCTTTGAATAGTTGTGTTTGACTATTAAAGGGTGTCAAAATCTTCAGAACTTTTTTTTCAGTATCTACATGTATGTGTGCAGGAATGAGTGCATGCTGGATTGTTTAATGTGTAGAAAAACGTTTTTGCAGCAGGCTGTTACTAATGTGATTGAATTATTTTTTGAATGAGTGACTCTGTTCCATGAGATCACAAACTATGTCAGAGACACTATTCAGGTGAACCATTTTAGGGTTGTGTATGTTTGAACACTCCTAGTACCATAAGTGCTTGAAATGTGTTATAAGTCAATGGGCTTTTCCTGGCTTGGTATCAAGAAGGTTAATTTGTATTTGTTGGTTGAAGTTTGTTTCTTTATTCAGCATGTAGTCCATGATTCTAGACTTGAGCCACTGAATATTCATGAACAGAATGTTTGGGAGAGGAGCTAATTTCAAAGGCATTGTTTAACCCTGTGTGTGCTAGACAAATTGCTCTATGGGATTTGTGTGTATTATTTTGGAAAATGATGTATCAATTGCACAAAAATAGAGAGGTATGAATGAATGGAGGGAAGCTGCCGACATGTACCATCAAACACAGCAGAGAAAAATTTAATTGAACATTTTCAGGGGCTACTTCTTGAGCACATTGGCTACAATTTTACAGTGGGTCTATGGGAATTTTTTTTTTTTGGGGGGGCTCTTTGAACATTTTCCAGGGCTCTTTTAAAGATTGTCCGTCCCTTTTGCAAGCTTAAAATTTGAAATCGTCTATCACGATCGTAAATTGAACAAAGTGTGATTCAAGACCATTTCTAAGAATATAGCATGTTACAGCTTTCTGTATATGTAAAAAATTTCAGCCGTTAAATTTCAAACCGACTTTTTTCGTACCACGAAAAAAGTATTAGTCTTTGTTACAGTATCTATGTGGTTATTATGCGTGTGTGAAATCCTAATTTTATGAGTAACTACCAAATTTTGGAGATGATTCCTTCCATAGAACAATGTTTTTCATAATGCGTTTTATAATTTAATAAACACATTAATCAATAAAGCAGATATTTCAACACAAACTGCTAAGAGCCTGAGGTAAAGACTATTAATCAGACGTTGTTTACGTGCATTATTTGAATTTTACACTACGTATCAGTTTCAAATTGTGAATATAGAGCTTGCTTACACTTCTCTATATGTTTTGCCAATGTTTCGATGGTTTTGTGGTGATCTGAAAAAGGGACTGGCTGTCTTTAAGCGTTTCGGTGCCAAAGTCACCCCAAGCCCTATGTTTTGTTTTCCCTGATACACATGCAAACGTTTTTGGAGAAAAAATATCTTTCATAACAAACTATAAAAGCTAGACATTTAGTGATAAGTGTTTACCGCTGTCATTAATCATAATTAAGCCCTTGAATATTCGATACGCCAAGTCCATTGGTCAAGCGGAGGGGTCATCAAGCTCTGGTAGCCTTTGGTTAGGTGATGGATTTTGAAGTGAAGATTGTGAAAAGGAGCTGTACAGCAAAGAACATGTCCTGCTAACATTGGCTAGAAATAGTGTGTGGTTAGGTACACTCAGAGTGTATCAGTTGTATAACCCATGTGTTGTGTGGTAAGGATTGGCACAGACAGCGAACAGAGCATGGTTAGCCATAGACGTCAGGTGCCAATCTATGTTGAATAGGAGCAAGATGTCCAATCTTGCAATCGTTACGGGCAAGGTTTTGTTTTCGTTTGGGCCCGGAGAGAGCACGCATGTGTGTACACATACTGTGCATTCCTGTGTGTAAGGTGAGCAACGGTAAGGTCATGTCAGAAACACGGCGAGGGATATACACACACAGGTAGATAGATTGAGAATAGAAATGCTGATCAGTTCAAACATGCTGGAATAATTGAGAATTGATTAGACCCTGAACTTGGCTGTGTCCTGCTGAGCGATTGCAGGAGAGAAAAGTACAACTCCCCTGATGTCTGACTCTGACTCCAGAGAGAGAGAGAGAGGGGGGGTGGAAACAGAGAAGAGAGGTGATGGAAAGAAAGAGAGATGAAAGGGAGAGAGAGAGGGTGAAAGTTGGAGAGAGATGAGAGGAGAGAGAAGGAAGAGAAGGGAGGAGAGAGAGAGAGAGGGGGGGGGGAGAAACAGGAAGAGAGATACAGAGAGAGAAGGGAGAAGAGAGAGAGGGGGGATAGACAGAGGAGACAGATACAGAGAAAGAGAGAGAGAGATAGAAGGAGAGAGATGGAAAGGAGAAAAGAGATGTAGAAGAGAAATGAGAGGAAGACGTAGGAGAGAGGAGGGAGGGAGAGAGAGAGAGAGAGAGAGAGAGAGAGAGAGAGAGAGAGAGAGGAGGGGAGAGAGAGAGAGAGAGAGAGAGAGAGAGAGAGAGAGAGAGAGAGAGAGAGAGACTGATACAAGGAGAGAGGTAGAGAGAGTTGGAAGCGTTAGATTGACGCCCGACGTCAGAGACTTGTTATTCTCTCTCCGTGTGGCAGTGTGCTGACTGCACGTGGAGCAGACTGCGCCGACATCCATCCTTTTGGTTGATTACCTGTGCCCACTGCCTGTCCTTTGTGTGAGGAGGTGAGAAGCTGGGAAGGATCGCACTATCCAGAGATGGGCTTAACGTCTCCATGCCCTTGAAATCAGGCTGCTCTTTCTATTGCTATTCCAGAGTTTAGAGTTTGGATTTACCCCCACCCCCCTTCCCTCGTTTCCTTTCCCTCTTCCCATTCATCATCTCCCAACCCCTCTCTTCTGCTGTGCTCCTTGTGATGAAACACCGAGCAACTCTGCATGGCAAGCTCTCGGCATTGTCAACACTCTTTCGCTTCATTTGCGGAATACTTCCTGGCAGTTACCAGATGCCTCAATGAAGTTTGGCACCTGACTCTCACTCACTCTTTCTCTCCGTCTGCTTGCAGTGGGCAGCTCCTTTTAGAAACCTGTTCCTGCTACACTCCAAGAGCGTTGAGACCCTTTCTCGCTTGTTGCTCATCAGGTAGTCTTTCTCTTCTTGTTGATCAGTTTTCTTTTAACACATCAATACTGATGGTATTTTTTCCTCCCACTCTTTCTCTCTCGCTCACTTTCCTTTCCCTCCCCGTCTGTCTGTTATTTCCCTCGCTGCTCTGCCTCCTTCTTCGGTGATGACCATGTATCAAACTGATTATCACCTCTGCGCATTTACCGAAAGGCTGCGCATCTCTCACGCCGGATTGCGTTCCATCTCGGCCCTCGCGTGAAGCGTGGCTGCAAAGGCGCGCTGCACGTCCTCGCTCCTGCTAAAAAAAAAAACCCTCAGATGTTATGCCCGTCATTCTCCATTGCATCCATCCATCCAGTCACATGTCCTTGTCCCACTCATTGCAATCTATGTGGTGATGGTAGTGGTGGTGGTGGTGGTGGTGGCAGTCAGCGAGGGGCTTTTAATGAGGAAAAGCGTAAACTCGCGACGATCGGGGGAGAAATAACTGCAGGATGTGGAGCAGAAGAGATCGCTTCTGCTCTGTCGGGCTTGCGGACGCTAGCGCGTACCGTAATCGGTGGTGACCTTGTGGGCTGGATGAGTGAGAAAAAGACAGGGAGGGAGAGAGAAAGAGGGATGGAGAGGGAGAGAGAGGGAAGGAGAGAGAGGGAGAGGCAGGGAGAGATCAATAGTTGGAAGTGACCCTGTTTGAAGTACAGCTAGGGAGTGCACTTTTGGGTGAAGTCAAGCAGACGGCCTGCGCTCTGCAGGTAGCCAGAGTTCATTGGCTCAGGCTACCCAGGATAACCTTCCTGCCTGCATGCATGCCTGTCAGGCCGTCAGCTGGCTAGTCTTCGATCCGATCCACGCGGAACATTTTACCAGGAACAGATTTTATGATATCTAACTCTTTTGCATCAAAGAGGCATTTAACACACCACTCTTGTGTAGATTCTGGCAGAGATAGATTTACTTGTCTTTGGCCTTTGGCTGGTTTAGTCTGTAGGAGGAGAACTGTTTTAAGATTGCCCTCCAACTAGTCGCCATGAGTAGCAGTTTCTTCCACCAGCAAGAGGAAGCTTCTTACAGACAAACTGACCACTATTAGAAGAATGTGTGTGGGACTGAAGAGATTACAGCTTGCGTTGCAGTCTGATGGCTAGGCTCCAATGTCGTATAGTCTCTCTTCAGACCTTAAGAATACTATAAGACTCATTTGTTATTCATCATTTTTTGAAGTAATTATCAGTACTGTACGAAAACACAAACTATCCCCCCCCCCCCCCCACTTGTTTCTCACACACATACCTGGTACATGCAAACGTTTACATACATTGCCTTTATTAGCTTGACTGTAAAATGTTTTCATCAAAAATACACGACAGCGTACTTATTCAATGTCAAGTCTCCTGTCATGTTTACTCGTATAATTTCCTTCATTATGTCCTGCCTTTCAACCTTGAATCTCACACACGCCAGTAGTGATGGACAAACACATTTCCCACAAGTCGTTTCTTTCTTTGTGTACACCGGAAGATTTGGTCTGTTGTAAAGGTTGCTGATTTGCAGAGTATGAGTAATATTTATTTTTCCATTACCATTGGTGGAGGTGTTGCTTAGCTCTGAATTCAGTATTCTCTCTTCAATATAAAGGTGTTGTGAAAATAGAAATCTTCTCCCTCTTTCATTCTCTCTTTCTCATTTGAAAGTTCCTTTCCCTCTTTCTCCCTTTCTCTGTTCTGTACTAATTTCCCTTCTTCCTCTTCATATCTCTATCCCTCTCTCTTTTCTCCCTGTCTCTGTGTGTAAGTATAAACTGTATGCGTAACCACCTGTTTCCTCCTTCTTTCCTTCCCTCTCTTATCCTGTCTCTGTCTTTCCTTGTCTAACATGTTTTCCTCTCTCTTCCTCTAGCTGTCTTTGCCCATATCTGTCTATGTCTGTCTTTCTGCCTTTTTCCTTCATCCTCCCCCTCTCTCCCCTCCCCTCC
>OZ022585.1:2922330-2942330 GCA_963669155.1 Arbacia lixula
TCCCCTTCATCTTCTGTTGCCCCTTTCTTCTTACCCTACTCCCTCTGTCATTATCTTTATTTTACTGAACGCAAATATAATTTTAGTAAAGATGTTAAATCACTCTCATTCTCTCTCTTTGAAGCTCTGTCCATCTAACTTCCCTCTTGATAGTGTACACACATCTGAATCCTCCTCCAGTATACTTCTTTCTCCCCGCCCCCCCCCCCCCCCAGACCCTTACATCAGACCCTTTCCATCACTATACCCCTTATCATGCCCCCCCTTGCATTCCCCCTCTCCCTGTTAGAGATTCACCATGACACACAATGCGATCACTCCATCATCAAAGATAAGGAAGTTTTGCATTCTAGGGGTTAGAGATGAAGAGAGAGAGACAGAGACAAAGAGAGAGAGAGAGGGAGAGAGAGAGAGAGAGAGAGAGAGAGAGAGAGAGAAAGGGGGGGGGGAGAGTGAGAGAGAGGGTGAGAGAGAGAGAGAGAGAGAGAGAGAGAGAGAGAGAAAGAGAGAGGGGGTGAGAGAGAGAGAGAGAGAGAGAGAGAGATGTTTTTGACATTAACACTCAATCATTGAGCCAGCTTACCCTACTCTATGCAGAGATGGAGGAGCAATTTCTTCCACCCATGGAATTCACATCATGTGGTATGTCATGGGTTAAGATATAATTCACCCTGCTCATCTTATGAATGAGTGGATCACTCACCACTTCAAGAGTTTACACCCATTCTTACAAAAAAACATTGAATTATAAATTGAACATACATTGGTGATTCCATCCAGTTTCCATTGTAAATTGATTTCCCTTTTTTTCTGTGTTCCTTTATGAAGACATTGAACTTACTTGCATCAAATGGAGCTTGAAAATATGCACGATTTGTTTTCATGAGAGAGCTTTCTGGGGTAATATCAATTTTGAAAAGAAATTTTAGGCATACATAGAGTAGTAGTAAGGATAGTGTGATCCATCCATTTTTTTTCATAAATGGATTGAGGATGACTTCAATATAATCTTCTTTTTATTTAATTTTTTATTCTTAATTTTTATTTATTTATGTATTTATTTATTATTATTATTATTATTATTATTATTATTATTATTATTATTATTATTATTATTATTATTATTATTATTATTATTATTATTATTATTATTATTAATTAATTAATTAATTAATTAATTATTATTATTTTTTTTTTTTTTGGGGGGGGGGGCGGGGGGGGGGGGTTGAGGGGGGAGAAAAGTGTAGATGGTGTACATAGTATATTTAGTCTAGGTTTATGGAATATAGGTCATGAGGGCACCGACTTGTTTTGAACGAGGAAGTGCGGACTAAAACGTCCTAGAGTCCTTCTCAGTACAGCATTCATCGTAGGTGTAAGTTCCTTTGAAAGGCTGCTCTTTGTTCCCTTGTGAGTGCCTAAATGACAAGTTCCTTTTCACCTTATACGATTTCTTTTCGACCAAGGTTAATTCCATAAAAGAGCTTGTGACCACAAATCCAAAACACAAAGAAAACCCCAAGTTTAACCCGATCTCCATAGCCGCAAGTTCCTCTTCCCCCACACACGCTCTGGCCTATGTATGAATATCTTTTGACATATAACTGTAGAGATTATGGGGCTTGAAGAAGTGAGTATTCTGCACTTACTTCTAGTAAAATACTGAAATTAACCCTCTCAGTCCCATAAGTGTTAAATTGTGTTGTAATTGACATGGGACTTTGATTGGTTGGTCCTGAGAGGGTTAGCCTGTGCTGTACTTTGAATTTTACGAATCTGGACTATTTGCGAATTTAACAACACACAAATATGAATATGACGTGCTCGAGCACATGTACTACTAGTGCTCGTACTCCACAATCGTGAATGTAACCACTTGCAAAATTGTCGCAAAGTCCTGATTCACGAAAAATTAGACTCGCAAAATATATGGCGTATACAGTATCATGAAGGGTGTAGAGGTACAATGTTGGAGGGTGTGGAAGTGTTCAACACAATTGCGCCCTTCTTCTATACCTCTGTGTGTGCCACAGGGTTTTATTTTCACAAGTAATGCACACATTTTGGCATACAAAAGGTTAACTCAGAGAGAAATTCATGCTACCCTGGCTGTCAGATATGCCACAAATGCAGATTATATTACAGTATCTCCCATATTTTTGTTTAGAAGTTGTATGTATTTGGAATACCTTTGAATTCAGTTTAATCTTCTGTCTGGTCAAAAGAATAAAAAGCAAACATGAAGATAAGATCTAGCATAATATGGCTTTGTTTGTTCGATGGTACTTAGTAAGTGCTTACCGGTAGCCTCCTGAGCGAGCCGTGCTGTAAGTGTGCTTAAAAAGTCACCTGAACCCGACCTATATTCTGTTTCAACTCCAAGTAACCCTCCCCCCAGATAAAATGGTGCTAGGTCAGTGAGATAGGATGGCATTATTGGTAACTTAATGCACACTTGGAAAGAGTTGGTAAGCATAATCAGCACACTTCTTATCCAATCCCTATGCCCTGCCCCTCCCCCATCTCTTGCCCACCCCTCCCCCACCTCTCGCCCCCCCCCCCTGACACTAAATTCATGGACAGCCCCACCCCCTACCCCTCCCCAAATACAGTATACATATATATCAAGGTGTCTGTCGAGATGGCTTTGATTACTATTTAAGGCACTTCACTGCATCAAATTAAGCATGGTGCGCAATTCCTAATTTTGCTAGACTTCTCCAGCCCAACTTGGATTGATGGCTGAATCCCATTCCTCTCCACCTCCTCCCTGAAGACAGCACCCGTCTGTCCGTCTGTCTGTATGTCTGTTAGGAGCTTTGTTTACCATTGGTTGCATCTAGTGCATGCATGGAATTGAATGCGGTGTGTGCTATCTTCGTTATATGCTACACTTCCCCACCCCAACCTAGATTTAGCCCCAGCTAGCCTGGCTCTCAGGCTTTTGAATATTTATAATTCAGCTTTAAAAGGATAGTCTAGTTTTCACAAGACTAGTTACTCTTTCATTGTCATCATTTTTTGCTTAGTCCTGTTTTGGCCATCCAGATAAGGACATGAGAATGATTAGTCTTGTGTAGCCAGACCTATTTAATCAATCATAATTTGGATTAAAAATGCCGTACACCCTTGAGGCACGGCTACTCCCTAGCTAGAACACAGCGTCTCAGTACACAGTCCAGCCCAGAGCTGACCCTGACTTTCAGCCATCAGTCATCTGCAAAGCCCATTCCTGAAATCTCAAGAGAAGGACACGTTAACACGCGGTCTGTAGAACGTATTATAAATCGTAATCATAAGCTATTGTAATAATTCATGGGGAGAGACTTATGAAGGTTTCATCCATGGACTTCAAGTCATACATCTTAATTTTGGAGATATCGATTGATTCTCCTAGTTGTAAGACAAAAATTACAAATGAAAGTTTAGGGTTCATGGTCAAAAAGAGCGTAAATCTTGCTAAGCCATATTCATACTCAATTTGTCCAACATTTTGAATCGAAACTATGTTCACTACAAAACGGATTGTTTCAAGCATGATAGTTTGTCACTGTTTGTGTTTTCATGTTTGTTATCCTTGGGGTATATTCCTGATCCATGCCAAGTCTCATGACTTTTATTAAAGGGATATATACTATCTTTCTCCCAGTTTATTCCTTGAGGGATTTATGTGAATTATTGGTGAAAATCTTCAGCCAGTGGCACATAAAGCGTTACAAGACGCCCTCACAAATAAATCTTTCTTTTTTTTGCCGCACAGTTCTATTTATCACGTCCATACACTTCAGGTTGTACTGCTGTTCCGAGACCAAAATTATGAAGGATTTATGATCTTGTTTGTGAAACTAGTAGCAAATCCATGATTTTCTGAGCCCCCATCCACAAATCTTTTCATGGCTGTTCTTTCACACTAGTACATCATAGCTGTTTGTATTTTCTATATTTTCCTGTAAGTGGTACCAGTACTATGATTCCCTTTTTATGAAACCTTACTTAGCCTAGTTAGTTCATAAAGTGGATTCAGCTTCGTACATTTTTAGTGACTAACTGCTAGGCTCGTAAGCTTTCATTAATGTCAGCCCAGTTCATTATAGGGTATGGGTGCAAGCAATGTGTTGTGAGATATTCAAATATATACTTTTTGTTTATTTGTAGAATCAAGTTAAGAGATCATAATAGCTGTTCCAATATCCTGAACTTGACCAGACAATGAAGGCTTATACATTCATGTTCAATTTGTCAAAGTATAAGTTCTACATTAATTGGTGTTTTTATTCAAATAATTTTTTAACACCATAATCATGGTTAGAGTTTGTGGCTTCATGAATTCTGATCCAGTTGGGATGTCAAAATTTGCCTTGAAACTGCAGTAACCAAAAGGGGTGTGGCTTAATTGTGCCCTATAACCAATGTAGAGTTTATTCATAGCTTGCCGGCCATTGTCAGTACAGCAGATTATGCGGAAGTCACGCTGATAAGTGGAGAAAAGCCAGCCAGTATGTGCATATAAAATGCTTTAGTACTTACTTCTATGTTCCACTGATAAGGGGAACAAAGTTACACTGGCATGGATGTGAAGCAATGATAGATTGTTATATTCTGAGCTAGGCAGTTAATCTACATGCCTACAAACCAAATTTTGCAATTATCTTTCCAATAATGATAATAAAAGAAACAAATTATAAATGCGAAGTGTATAACCTCTAAAAAGATCTTTAATAAAATGAATAAAGGTTTATCTTATTGACAGTGTGACCCCATTAACTGATACATGATAGCCAAGTATATCTTTCAAGGTGAAAATAATGATTATTTATGAATCATTACAACAAAAGTGTAAATTTTGGCAGCCGTTTGAAGTACAATTATTGTTTCATGTTATTTCTAGAGTTGTTGACTATTTTTGTGGCAGCTAATTTCCCCACTGAAAGGCGACAGTGCAGAGACATCTATTTTGGTATAGCCCAAGTGGGAAACAATTAGATTGAAAGAAGAAATGTGTAGGAGCAAAAAAGAAAGATTCATCTATATAACACACACTACTATTCACTTTTTAAGAGAGCCACATTATTTATCTCACACTATGTTGAATGAGGAAATTAGAGATATTTCATTAAATTTCTTTTTGTGGTGACTACTCTTATGTAAATTATATGATTACCACATTGGCAACCATATTTTAGTTTATTATGAGATGATCTCATGCTTTTACCTGCTTCTTACAGACAAAAACAATATTTCAACATGCTGGAAATGTTGATTTTACATTTATACTTTACAAATTGGCACTACATACTGCTCAAAATGATGTTTTGTGACATTTTTCGAATTCTCTATGAAATATATCTTAAGTTCCTTAAGGAAAACTATCTAAGTTTTATATAAAGGAAAAAAAAAAGAAGAAAAGTATGACCAATTAAAAAGCTCCCAAACTATTAGTTCTGCTTTGAAAAATTTGTGAAGGAGTTGTAATGCAGAAGTCAGTCTTGTGTTACATGTAGAGTGTGTGTGTATGTTGGGGGGAGGGGGGGGGGGGGGGAGGGGAGGGGCAGTTGTCAACTTACAGATTTTGTTCAAGCTTGCTCTCCCTGCCAGTAGCAATCTAGAGCTTGTAAACATATAAGTTAGTGTCACATAAAAAGGAATAGCAAGATTTTATGTTAAATGCATCATTGCATGCCTCAAACTAAAGTCCTCCAATTACCATTGACCCGTACATGTATTGGTCCACCAACCATGAAAGAGGTGGGACTTAGGCCTGTAGAGGGGTACACTCTGCACCCCTTCATTACCCCCCACCCACATCCCACCCTCCTCCTTACTCCCATTCACCAAAAGAATTGGAGCAATGTCATGATCATTGAACCCTTTTGACCCAGTTTGGGTGTATTTTTGTCACCGGGGAGAAGAGAGAGAGAGAGAGAGAGAGAGAGAGAGAGAGAGAGAGAGAGAGAGAGAGAGAGAGAGAGAGGAACTGTTTTTCCCTTTTTTTATCAGGAAGTGTGTTATATGTATCTCACTCAGAGAGTTCTGGCTGGTATGCTCAAGTGCATGTAAAACAATGATATTGCTCAGAGCAGCTCTAATGATCAGGAAGCTTGTATTTGACCCAAATAAACTTGTATAATGAGAGGAAAAGCAGCAGGGAGGGGAGAAAAGGTTGTTTGACATTGTACGGTAAAGGTCGCCACAGACAGCACAATCTGATCCATTTTAAAAAGAAATTTTAGGCATACACCCATTAGTTAAAGATACCATGCTCCATCATGTAAATGAATAAAAAACAAGTAATTATTTACAGGATGAAGCATGCTGTCCTTATTTCTGCTGGTTGTACAACATTTCTTTTCAAAAATTGAACTTACCCCAGAAAGCCCTTTCACTAAATGGCCTCTTTATCAGTCGCATGACTCTGTGACTGGCTGAATTGGCCGAACTGTCTAAATAGGCTCATTTAAATGACTGATTTTTTAATTGCTGACAAGTCTACTCTCAACTGAGTACACATGTATACGAATGATGTACCTGTTTGCTGTGGGGGTCCTCCCAACCCCCTTTGCCAGCGAGCTCCTGCAGCTAACCCACCCAATTTCCCTACCTGGAGGTGCAGCTTCCCCCCTTGTTGTCAACACGGAGTGAGTAAGACAGGGTGTTATTTTCCAGCTACCCAATCCCCCGCTGTATCGTTTGTAGCCCAGTATTTGGTTTTCCAATGGGGGCAGCTATTTTCGGTCTTCCTGTGTGCACGTCCATGGCAATTCGCAACCGACCAACACTGCCCCCCACCCCCTGCCCCCAACCCTGACTACGTCTTGTGAACGGATGATTCCATGTTCACCCACGTAATTTTGGGATGAAACCTTGGGGGCATTTGTCCTACCTTCATTTCATTATGGCATTTAGTTTATTAACCCTATATCCACCATTGAAGCATTTTTGCACTGGTAACAATACACATTATTCCCATAGGGTAGTATAGAGTCTGGCTGAAAAGGAGTTAATGATTTATTATTTCTTATGTTATGTTCCTGTGATTAAAGCATTTGCAAAATGGCTCCTCGTTGAACAAAATAAAACAATGAATAAGTTTCTCATGTCATATGCTTTTGGCTAACCTGTGGACTTGTAGTAATGGTTTAAGCTTTGTGTGACCACTTGAAATATGTATTGAGGATGCATAATGCAAACTTTGCTTTGAAGCCTGCTCTAGTGGCCACCTGTATATAAAGGCCACCTGTATAGAAAGGCCACTTGTCTATTTCTTGTTTCCCTTGAGCAATGCTTATCATTTTCACCAAAATCAAAATTAACCTGTACAAAGAGACCATTATGTCTGTTCTCTCCTGAGTGGTCTTCCCATGCTGATGTGCAATTGTTCCTGTCTATTTTGCACAGTTTTATCAGAGAGAGAGAGAGAGAGAATTAATGAAATGTATCATACCTAATTCTCTATTTGTATTCAAGATTCTTGAGAAACGTGAGATGGAAAGATTGGGGTCACTTCTGTGTTTGTATTTCTGTTGTAATTTTGTATCAGGAATCCACTAATGACCCAGCAAGAAGGGTTCATGTTCCATGCTTTGAGTGACTCATTTCCAGCGCATTGTCAGAAAAAACAAGAACCGCGAAGGGTTAGTGCATCCATTTGCATCTCCAGAGAAACCTATTTTCACCCATGATGCTTTGTTGAATTTGTATCTAAAATAAGTTGGGTGTGTCTCTGCGAGCTTAAATGCATTACTCAAAATCCAGGGCTTAGCACATTAAGGGCCATCATGCCTACATGTGTACAGAGCTCATGATTAGTGAAGTGCTTGGAGGTACAAAGTGTATTTAAATTATGGAAGTTCCCCATTTTTGTATTGCATTAATGTAGGAAAAATCTATTTTGCATTTTTTGTATTTTGTATTTTCCAAGCCCAGTGTCATGAAAGAAACAAGATGGTCTTTCTTTTTCATTATTGTTTAGGCTTTTTTTTTTAAATGTGTTTTTTCATATCCTGGAGTTGCATTTCAAGGACTAAATCGCCCATTTAATGTTTTTGTTGGTTTTGAGAGCATTATTTCAATGAGTGTTTTTTGTTTTTGAAATCATGAACAGGAGTTTAATTTCATCTTGCATAGGCATCAGAGTATATTAAGTATTTGGTAATGAGAAGAAAAAATAATGTATTATTATTTTTTATATTGTTTATATAACAGTAATTTCATGAAAGAATTTTGAGTAGAGAAAGGACAGAATGAAAATGGGAAGGAATGGGAGGGTTGTTACATTGAAAAATAAAATAATTGAGTATTATTGATAGAGCAATGATTAGATATGCCTAAATAAATACATTGGTGAAGGCATCCTGGCAGAAATATGAAGAATGAGAGCAAACATTTTTTTTAAATTTAGATTTGTATAAAGTGTATGCATACATGCACTTTCAGCAATTTTTATTTGTGTGTATAGAAAAGATTTTTTTTTGTGTCTTCTCTTGTGTCGGTCGTGGAGAAGGAAATGAAATCCATTTGGATTCAATCAGTGTAATCCTATTGTTCAATGGGTGAAAGCCAGTTAATCTTGTCTGTGTTTGTTGTACTTTATTCAGAAACGTAAAAATAACCACACAACGACTGGCGGGGAGGGGAATCCACAATGTGACAAAACAGTCAGCAAGCGTTGAATCAAGTAGTTGTTAGGAAATAACAAATGGAGTAGGGATTAGGTGTAACTGACATTTATGACAAAGGGTTACACCTGTTTGTGATTTTAATCGGATATTTGATTCATGTGTCAAGGGATTCTATAGATCTATGTTGATTTATTTTTATGCCACACAAAATAATGCTGAATGAGATTTATGTGTATAACTTGTGAAGAAATACACATGTATATGACACATAAAGAGTTAACAAAGAACAAATATTCCCATACCAAACTAAGGTTTTATCAAATCTTTTGGTATCTTCAATTCTTTGAATGAAAACAAAAATCAGGAAGTCCTGAATTTCAAGTTTGGCTGTACTGCACACTTAGCTAAATGTATTTTACAGATTAGATACAACTCCTTAGCTCATTAATGTCATACATAAAGTATGTTAGCCTGGTTTCTAGGCTGTTTGATTTTTTAAAACCCAAATTACAACAAAATTACTTTTAACTTCAGGGACCTGTCGCATAAAACTTACCATTGATGGTAAATCTGCTTTCAATGGCAACTTCTATGGAAACCTTGAATTTGAGCAATGTTGTTGAGCAATGTTACCATCGTAGTAACCATTGATGACAGAGTTACGATTAATGGTAAGTTTTATGCAATGGGGCCCAGGTCTTGTACTGACAAGGCTATTTGGCCTCTGGTCCCATTATCTTCATGACATGATGGGCAAGTATAAGAAGAAATCAAGAGTGATTAGTCTAGCTGCAACCAGACACTTTTACAGAGCTGCCAAGTCCCCCTGATTTTGCAGGAGACTCCCTGAAAATAGAGCAATATTACTGTATTGGATTTCATCATATCACCCAATCTCCCTAATTATTGATAGATTATTGTCATTAGGTTGTGTGCGATTGATGGACATCTCCCTGATTTCTGATGAAATTTCCTAAAATCTTCCTGATTGTTGAATTTCAATGTTGATAGCTCTGCTTTTACTGATGCGGCTGGAGTATAAAAATGCCCAAACAGACTGAAAGCAAGGCTAATTTTATACCAAATTTCCCTTCACAATAATTGAAATTTCAGGCGTAATTCTTTGCATGTACGTTTGAGATGAGAGAACAATTGGGGCAGGAAACGGTTGATTTAGGTGATAATGTGCATCAAGCTCACATGAAATGCCTAATGCTATCTGGATTCAGCGTCTTAACACATTTCTCTCCTGTTTCATGACAACTTCTGAAGGTCATTTTGGTCAGCGGTGTGACAGAAATAGAGTCGGGCTACACGGGAGGTTGAGTTGCGGCTTTTTTTTCCTCGCTCGCTCACAATCAAAACTGGCTCCCAAACCTTTTTAGAGTCTGAAATTGAAGTTGCCTTTGAAAGGCTATTCAGGTATCAGGATAAAACAATGGCATGGGAGTTATGATCAGCCCAGTTCATCCCCCGCAAGGCATAAAATCGCCCCTGCACAAAGATAAAGAGCCCCTGTGAGAACATATTTCACACAGGATGTATGATCATTAAAATTGGAGTTCCGGTGGTTTGTTTCATGACAATCAGTCTTGAAAAATAGCCCACGCATATTAATTCCCTGCTTGTACATCAGTGAGAAAAAATGGAAGAAACATAATTTATGTTCAACTACCATGTATTTGCTCAGCCGATCATATCTTAGAATGAATGATATGTTACTTCAAAACTGTTTGTATGAATATATTCTTATATTCATATACTTTGTGTACCAGACAAAATACTGCATGATGGAATTGTGCATATGACTTATCAATAAAAATCACTTGTGGCATATACCAGGTTAATGGAAACCTTGGATCATACTGCATGTTCTTCTTCCTGCTCGATTGAATCATGCACGACAGTAGTAGTTTTGACATACCTCTGAATGTTTCGCATAGAAACAGATGGTGTGATGCATGTACGTTAAGGTCACGTCAACTTTTTTGACTTGTGAAGAATGCTAGCAGCAAGTCGTATTAATGTCATTCACGACCTTGGTGAGAGTTCTCACTTTTTTTTTCTGACTTTCTAACATTCCTTTTTTTGTTTGTCTCTGTCTGTCACTGTCTGTCTTCCCATTCTGTTAAGAAAAAAATCAAACTTCCCTTTTCTGCCTTATCCCCTCTCTCATCTTATCGTTATTCTCTCCTACTGTATGTGTTCTGTAATCTCATTATAATTTGTTGTTCACATTAAAATCATTTTGCCCTTGCCCTTGTACGATTCTTTGGTGAGGAAAATCTTCCCCATGAACTAACAACTTAGAGCACTTTAGAATATCAAACTGCAATCATAAGACTGGAGATGTCACATGTTATTTGTGACTTATTACGTTATTTATTCCTAATAGTTTGCAGCTCGCTGAGCACATGATTGTCTATAACTCTGTTACTGCACTTTTTATGATTTAAAACCTTGCATCCATTTTAAATCCAAGTAATTCACAGTCTAAAATGACATTATGTTGCCATGACGATGTGCCCCCTTTTTGTGAATGAAGTGAGCGTTTAAACAGTATCTTCTGCATGGTATCACATCATAACATTATGGACCTCTAACGATAGGACTAGTACTTCTAGATCATTAGTTCCCACACAAAGCACTGAATGTCTAACCAGGTGTGTTCAGATTGGAACAAAAATTACGATTTAAAAACATGACTTTTGTTACTTCTGTGCTCGTAAGTTTCAGAAAATTTTTGACAAATGTTTTCTTTGAATATTTGTGTTCGACTATTAAAGGGTGTCAAAATCTTCAGAACTTTTTTTCAGTATATCTACATGTATGTGTACAGGAATGAGTGCATGCTTGATTGTTTAATGTGTGGAAAAGCGTTTTTGCAGCAGGCTGTTACTAATGTGAATGAGTGACTCTGTTCCATGAGATCACAAACTATGTCAGAGACACTATTCAGGTGGACCATTTTAGGGTTATGTATGTTTGAACACTCCTAGTACCAGAAGTGCTTGAAATGTGTTATAAATCAATGGGCTTTTCCTGGCTTGGTATCAAGAAGGTTAATTTGTATTTGTTGGTTGAAGTTTGTTTCTTTATTCAGCATGTAGTCCATGATTCTAGACTTAAATCACTGAATATTCATGAAGAGAATGTTTAGGAGAGGAGCTGATTTCACAGACAGTGTTCTGCCCTGTATGTGTCAGACAAGTTGCTCTATGGGATTTGTGTGTATTATTTTGGAAAATGATATATTAATTGCACAAGAATAGAGAGGTACGAACGAATGAATGGAGGGAAGCTGCTGACATGTACCATCAAACACAGCAGAGAAAAAATTAATTGAACATTTTCAGGGGCTACTTCTTGAGCACATTGGCTTCAATTTTACAGTGTGTCTATGGAATTTTTTTTTTTTTTTTTTTTTTTTTGGGGGGGTCTTTTAACATTTTCCAGGGCTCTTTTAAGCGTTTCGGTGGCAAAGTCACCCCAAGCCCTATGTATTGTGTTCCCTGATACACATGCAAGCATTTTTGGAGAAAAACTTTCTTTCATAACAAACTATTAAAGCTAGACATTTAGTGATAGATGTTTACCGCTGTCAGTAATCATAATTAAGCCCTTGAATATTAGATACGCCAAGTCTATTGGTCAAGCAGAGGGGTCATCAAGCTCTGGTAGCCTTTGGTTAGGTGATGGATTTTGAAGTGAAGATCGTGAAAAGGAGCTGTATAGCAAAAAACATGTACCGCTAATATTGGCTAGAAATAGTGTGTGGTTCGGTACACTCAGAGTGTATCAGTTGTATAACCCATGTGTTGTGTGGTAAGGTTTGGCACAGAACTCGAACAGAGCATGGTTATCCATAGACGTCAGGTGCCAATCTATGTTGAATAGGAGCAAGATGTCCAATCTTGCAATCATTACGGGCAAGGTTTTGTTTTCGTTTGGGCCTGGAGAGAGCACGCATGTGTGTACACATACTGTGCATACCTGTGTGTAAGGTGAGCAATGATAAGGTCATGTCAGAAACACGACGAGGGATATACACACACAGGTAGATAGATTGAGAATAGAAATGCTGATCAGTTCAAACATGCTGGAATAATTGAGAATTGATTAGACCCTGAACTTGGCTGTGTCCTGCTGAGCGATCGCAGGAGAGAAAAGTACAACTCCCCTGATGTCTGACTCTGACTCCAGAGAGAGAGAGAGAGAGAGAGAGAGAGAGAGAGAGAGAGAGAAGGGGGGGGGGGTGGAAACAGAGAAGAAAGGTGATGGAAAGGAAGAGATGAAAGGGAGAGAGAGAAGGTGAAAGTTGGACAGAGATGAGAGGGGAGAGAAGGGAGAGAAGGGAGGAGAGAGAGAGAGAGAGAGAGAGAGAGAGAGAGAGAGGGTGGGGGGGAGAAACAGGAAGAGAGATACAGAGAGAGAAGGGGGAAGAGAGAGAGAGAGGGGATAGACAGAGAGAGGAGAGAGATACAGAGAAAGAGAGAGAGAGAGATAAAAAGACAGATGATGAAGGAGAGAGATGGAAAGGAGAAAAGAGATATAGAAGAGAAATGAGAGGAAGACATAGGAGAGAGAAGGTAGGGAGAGAGAATGAGAGAGAGAGAGAGACTGATAGAAGGAGAGAGGTAGAGAGAGTTGGAAGCGTTAGATTGACGCCCGACGTCAGAGACTTGTTATTCTCTCTCCGTGTGGCAGTGTGCAGACTGCACGTGGAGCAGACTGCGCCGACATCCATCCTTTTGGTTGATTACCTGTGCCCACTGCCTGTCCTTTGTGTGAGGAGGTGAGAAGCTGGGAAGGATCGCACTATCCAGAGATGGGCTTAACGTCTCCCTGCCCTTGAAATCAGCCTGCTCTTTCTATTGCTATTCCAGAGTTTAGAGTTTGGATTTACCCCCACTCCCCTTCCCTCGTTTCCTTTTTCTCTTCCCATTCATCATCTCCCATCCCCTCTCTTCTGCTGTGCTCCTTGTGATGAAACACCGAGCAACTCTGCATGGCAAGCTCTCGGCATTGTCAACACTCTTTCGCTTCATTTGCGGAATACTTCCTGGCAGTTACCAGATGCCTCAATGAAGTTTGGCACCTGACTCTCACTCACTCTTTCTCTCCGTCTGCTTGCAATGGGCAGCTCCTTTTAGAAACCTGTTCCTGCTACACTCCAAGAGTGTTGAGACCCTTTCTTGCTTGTTGCTCATCAGGTAGTCTTTCTCTTCTTGTTGATCAGTTTTCTTTTAACACATCAATACTGATGGTATTTTTTCCTCCCACTCTTTCTCTCTCGCTCACTTTCCTTTCCCTCCCCGTCTGTCTGTTATTTCCCTCGCCGCTCTGCCTCCTTCTTCGGTGATGACCATGTATCAAACTGATTATCACCTCTGCGCATTTACCGAAAGGCTGCGCATCTCTCACGCCGGATTGCGTTCCATCTCGGCCCTCGCGTGAAGCGTGGATGCAAAGGCGTGCTGCACGTCCCTGCTCCTGCTAAAAAAAAAAACCCTCGGATGTTATGCCCGTCATTCTCCATTGCATCCATCCATCCAGTCACATGTCCTTGTCCCACTCATTGCAATCTATGTGGTGGTGGTGGTGGTGGTGGTGGTGGTGGCAGTCAGCGAGGGGCTTTTAATGAGGAAGAGCGTAAACTCGCGACGATCGGGGGAGAAATAACTGCAGGATGTGGAGCAGAAGAGATCGCTTCTGCTCTGTCGGGCTTGCGGACGCTAGCGCGTACCGTAATCGGTGGTGACCTTGTGGGCTGGATGAGTGAGAAAAAGACAGGGAGGGAGAGAGAAAGAGGGATGGAGAGGAAGAGAGAGGGAGGGAGAGAGAGGGAGAGGCAGGGAGAGATCAATAGTTGGAAGTGACCCTGTTTGAAGTACAGCTAGGGAGTGCACTTTTGGGTGAAGTCAAGCAGACGGCCTGCGCTCTGCAGGTAGCCAGAGTTCATTGGCTCACCAAGCTACCCAGGATAACCTTCCTGCCTGCATGCATGCCTGTCAGGCCGTCAGCTGGCTAGTCTTCGATCCGATCCATGCCGAACATTTTACCAGGAACAGATTTTATGATATTTAACTCTTTTGCATCAAATAGGCGTTTTATGCACCCTTTTTATTGGGCAGTGTGGATTCTGGCAGAGAAAGATTTACTTGTCTGTGGCCTTTAGCTGGATTATAGTCTGTATGAGGAGAACTGTTTGAAGATTGCCCTCCAACTAGTCACCATGAGTAGCAGTTCCTTTCCACCAGCCAGAGGAAGCTTCGTGCAGACAAACTGACCACTATTATAGCATGTGTGTGGGACTGAAGAGTTTACAGCTGGCATTGCAGTCTGATGGCTAGGCTACATTGTCTTATAGTCTCTCTTTAGACCTTAAGAATACCATAAGACTCATTTGTTATTCAACATTTTTTGAAGTAATTATCAGTACTGTACGCCAACAAAAACTATTCTCCCCCCAATTGTTTCTCACATACATACCTGGTACATGCAAACGTTTACATACATTGCCTTTATTAGCTTGACTGTAAAATGTTTTTATCAAAAATACATGACAGCGTACTTATTCAATGTCAAGTCTCCTGTCATGTTTACTCATATAATTTCCTTCATTATGTCCTGCCTTTCAACCTTGAATCTCACACACACCAGTAGTGATGGACAAACACATTTCCCACAAGTCGTTTCTTTCTTTGTGTACACCGGAAGATTTGGTCTGTTGTAAAGGTTGCTGATTTGCAGAGTATGAGTAATATTTATTTTTCCATTACCATTGGTGGAGGTGTTGCTTAGCTCTGAATTCAGTATTCTCTCTTGAATATAGGTGTTGTGAAAACAGAAATCTTCTCCCTCTTTCATTCCTTCTTTCTCATTTGAAAGTTCCTTTCCCTCTTTCTCCCTTTCTCTGTTTTGTACTAATTTCCCTTCTTCCTTTTCATATCTCTATCCCTCTCTCTTTTCTCCCTGTCTCTGTGTGTAAGTATAAACTGTATGTATAACCACCTGTTTCTTTCCTCTTTCCTTCTCTCTCTTATCCTGTATCTGTCTTTCCTTGTCTAACATGTTTTTCTCTCTCTCCCTCTTGCTGTCTTTGCCCATATCTGTCTATGCCCGTTTTTCTGCCTTTTTCCTTCATCCTTCCCCTCTCTCCCCTCCCCTCCCCTCTCTTCTCCTTTTCTCTTACCTCTCCTCTGCTCCCCCTTCCCCCTTACCATTTATCCTTCCCCTTTCTCCTACTCTTCCCTCTCTCTCTACTTTCCTCCTATCCCTCTTCTCCCCCTCTCTCTTTCCCTTTACCCCTCCCCCTCCCCACTCTCTCTTTCCCTTTACCCCTCCCCCTCCCCCCTCTCTCTTTCCCTTTACCCCTCCTCCTCCCCCCTCTCTCTTTCCCTTTACCCCTCCCCCCTCCCGCTCTCTCTCCTCCCCTACCCCTCCCCCTCCCCCTTTCTCCTTCCCTTTACCCCTACCCCCACCCCCCCCCCCCCCCCATGGCTAAAGGCCAAGGGCAAGGCCGGCTGAAAACACCAGGTAGAGTGTGTTTACATTCTGCCTCTCATCTCTCATAGCAGCAGACATGAGATAGCCATACTAAAACTTTTTAATTAAATTCTCAGCCTTGAACGAGCTCAACAGATATGTGTCCTTCAGGCATTGTAGGGGGCATTGTTAATCCGGCACACGGAAATCCATCATACATCATCCGTTTTCTGAGTAGTATGTTCTTTATATCCTACTACTATCCAACAGTATCAGCCTCCTCGTACCAATGTGCTATATTACATGCAATGAACATTGGTGCCTGCTACATTGATGCGTATGATATTCTGTCAAATTAAGTGTAATATCACTGTTGAAATACCAGAGTAGCTTGCAGTAGCGTACATAAGAAAGAAATTATTTTATTGATTATTCAAAAAAAGGGTTGATTTTTGTGAAAGCTCCCTATATGAGAGAGAGAGAGAGAGAGAGAGAGAAAAAGATATAAATGGAAAGAAAGTTATGCAGCAGAAAAGGCAGAAGTAGAGCATGCTTAAAAATTGAGAATAAACAGATAGAGATAGCAAGATAGACATAGATAGATATAGATAGGCATACAGATATTAATATATTGGCAGACTAAGACAGAGAGAGAGAGAGAGAGAGAGAGAGAGAGCGAGAGAGAGAGCGAGAGAGAGAGAGAGAGCAGGAGAGAGAGAGAGAGACAGGCAGAAAGATCAATATAAAGACAGAGAGAATGACAGATAAGCAGAAGATCCAGTAAGATATGTATAAACTAACACAAAAATAAATATGTACAAAGAGAGAGAGAGAGAGAAAAAAAAAAGAGAGAGAGGGAGAGAGAAATAGATAGACAGAGAGAGGCCGGAAACACCGTGTGAAACCTAATTGGATGCTTGTGATCCATTTGACTGAGGTGTTATAAGAATGATAATATGGTGGTGGTTATCCATGGTTGCACAGCGACAGCACAAATAGGGTCATGTGACTGAGGTGTCCTTTAATCCAGGTGGACATCGTTTACTCGCTATCAAATTATGTCCAAGATTTCAAGATTGCAAGATTGTATTTTTAAGAACACATTAGGATCATAAGAATGTTATTGTTGTGATGATAGTATTGTTATAAGTTTTCAGTTTCCTTTTGTTTTTGAGAGCATAATGTGATCATTAGAATCATAATTTAGGATTGGTTTTACTTCTTATTGTAAAATGGTAGTTTTCCCTTAAATAAAAAATATTTGGATCATAAAAATCATTGTTCCATTATAATAGTATTCTGATCTTAATTAATGTCATCATTTGTTATTGTAAAAATGTCCTTTTATAAATATACAATTCTTATCAGCTGTGCATTTGGCGTTATCCTAGTTCTCTTGCATACAGTGTTGAGAAATAGTCCTATAAATGTGTACATTGTACTAGAGGTATGAGTGTTACAATTACAATTGTATAAGCTGTATTGAATAAAGTAATTTAGTATATATTTTGTTCAAATTATATGCCATAATTCTTAGTTTCTTAGTTTTCTTAGTTTTTTCTTTGTTAACCCTCTCTTTGTTTTCATATTAGGTATAATAGATTATGTTTTAACATCTACCATAGATAAACGTCATGAAATGGCCATATTTTTTCTTTTCTTTTTGAGATGTTGCACCATCTTTGAGAACACAGGTATGCATATATGCACACTTGTATTTCTCTTCACTTGCACATGTACATGTACACTATTCATCAAGAACATACACTTCAGCTCAAAGGAATTGACAAAGGGAAAGGGAAAGGGAAGAAAGGGAAGGGGCCTCAGTTGTAAACCGCAGTTTATTTTGTCCAGTTCAGCATGAAACATGATGCTTCTTCCCGTTCCCTTTCCCTATGCCAATTCCTTTGAGCTGTAGTGTATGTTCTCGATGAATATGGTGCACCACGCCTTAACTTCATAGAGAAAGATAAATGGACAGACAGACAGACATTTTTCGCTCTTGCTTCTAGGCATGTTAACATGCATCATGTATTAAAAGCTCTGCACAACAAGAATATTTTTTTACGCATTTCAAATATTAAAAGTACTTCTGCTACAAATCTTGTTGTTCACTTTAATTGATAAAATACTTTGCTATAAAATCTAACATATTATATGAAGCATGTTTCTATTATCTTAAAATAAGGTGTGTAGGCAGTCAGCATATCAAGTGTTATTCTTCGCAAGTCTGCTTGTAAAGTTCAAGCCTCGACAACGGGTCACAAATATCACGCTACAATGCGAATCAAAATCTGCATCTTGAACTTAATTACAGCCCATTTCAAGGTTACTGTGACATCTGTATTTCTAGATTCTGGCTCACTTGTACGAGGCATGCCTAGTCCACCCTTCTTAATACGGTCATGCACTTTTAAAAGTGCACCTACCTACGGAAGACTTCAACAGAGAGAATATTAAAAATCTCATCCCAGCGTGATATGGCCTTGGCACAATGTTTTTCTCCTCCCCCCCCCCATTTTTTCCACCCTTAGACAGCGCTAGCTCTGAGGTTGTTTGTCTAACTATACACTTGACAATTATTTCTGGGTTAGACAATTAAACCGTGTCCAGATTTAGGGCGGGATGTAGGAAGTCTTAGAAATTTGCTCAGGGACGTTTTCCAGCGTTGCACTTTCATTTTTATTCCCACCTTTTGCACACTGCACCTTGTCCTCACGGTTTAGTTTAGTTTATTTAGCTACGGTAAACAGGCGCAAGGTGACCTGGCATATGATCTAGATGACTTGGGGAAATCTGGGATCATATGAGTTAAACTGTACCTGTTATTACTTTGTACTCTTGACTCTTTCATCTACAGTTCATTGGGGAGTTACTTTTGTACCTTTTTGCATTTTCTGTGTGGTATTATGTTGCTATCGCTATAATTCCATCATCTATGTAAGAATGATGTGTCTGTTATCAGTAGAGTTGCTTGTATCATTCACAGCCACCATCACTATCATCTTTAGTTTATTGCCTACCATTAACGTCAACATCAACATCAGTGCTGCTGTCATTATCCTTATCATCATCATCATCATCACCATCACCATCATCACCATCATCACCATCATCACGTTTATCAATATCACTGTGATCACCAACTTTATTATCTTGCATCATTATATGATTATCCAACCAATTAGTCAAATCATCTGGGTCAAAATTCATGAAACCTTACTAAGCCTAGTTAGATGCTACTACTGTGCTGTTAGCTGCATGCATTTTAAGTAATTTACTAGTAAACTTCCATGAATATGACTTCCAGGACCCTGCTTGATGAAGGTGGACAGTTGTCTCTATCAATTCAAAAGCAGGGATTTGACTGACTTTCAGTTGCGACAGTTGTTTTTATAAAACAGTACCGTGAAATTGTTTGAAGTGAATTACAAGCAAAATGAAGCAGAGTAACATTAATAATGGGTCAGAAGTACTTTATGATAATCACTCTTATTATCTTTTTACTTCAGCCTGAACCTTCCCTTCCACCTCTTTCTTACTTTTACTTTCATGCAGTGTAAAATCAGCCCACCCCACGGCATTTTAGACCTGTAACCAATCAGATGTTATAACACAACATTATGCAGTTCCCACATTCAGAGACTTCAATTCCCAGGCATGACCCGCAAACGAACCACCTTTTCTTGTTATCTTGGTATTAAGTTGCAGAAATTTTATATTTCCTCGATAATAAACATATACCACGGGATATCAGCCTTATTATCCTGTTGATGATGGTTTGTTAGATCATGCTGCCACTCAAATGAGGATTTTTCTTTATATCGAAATTGCGGAAGTCCCCAAGCTGTGCTTAAGGTTAAAACTCCTTATCATCATTGTCTATCCGATCTT
>OZ022585.1:2944830-2979703 GCA_963669155.1 Arbacia lixula
TTCCCCCCCCCCCCCCCGTCCTAAAAAAGAAGACATGTTCTTATGCCTAATCTTTGGCAGCTTCATGGTGTAGATGCCTCCCGCAGCATAGATGCAATTCAACATCTTTTTTGTGAGATACACGATATATATTAACCCTTCATGTGTTGGAAAAATAGTGACTCTATATTGGTGCATTACTTAGCAAGAAAACATGAGGGATGAACGCTTCTCACTAGCCCCGTTCATATACCATAACCATGATAATACCGCTATATTACCAATGCACGTCGGTAAGCAAGCCGCCAAAAGCACCGTTCATATACACCCCAAAAGCCGTAATATTGCAGTGTTTTGGACAGCTGGACTCTGTCCAAACCGATGGTGACATGTTCCGCTTAGCCATATGAGTGGTGCGATTAGCGACCCACGTGCCAGAGCGCGAAGCACAAGGCGCAACATTTACTGCTATTTTGCAGACGAATCTTACATGATTCGCTTACTGCAATATTGCGGTATTATTACTAGGTCTCGATCAGCAAAAAAGCCGCAAAATAAGCGCAAAAAAGGAGGAAGCAAATACCGCATTATTTGAGTGATTTACTTTCATATACGCAGCTGTCGGTAATGCATCAGCAATTTGCTGCAATGTTGCACCTTTTTTGCGGATAGGCGGTGTATATGAATGGGGTTACTGAGAAAGATGAATACTTGGATGCTAAAGAAGAAACAGCCTGACATGTGAAACCATATTTCAATGAGAATTCTGAGAAAGGAATTCAAGGTAAAATCTCTCCCTGTTTTTTCCCAACCTGCCCACACATGTTGAAACAATTTTTCATTATTTTTCTTCTGTTTTGGCATCCTTGAAATGCATCTAAAAATATGTGTTTATCATGAAATATGAATGATTGAGTGAAATGTCATCGTCCGTATTACATTTTTCAAGTAGAGTTGTAAAATGGCATTATTTTTCCTCCTCATTTTAATTATCTTGCGTTTCCTCTTTCAGTTCCTCTTCCTTTTCCTCCTCCTCTTTCTCATTTTCTGTGTCTTTCTCTTCCTCTTTTGATTCAGCCTTTTCTTCCTTCTTATCCTCCTCCTACTCCTCCTCCTCCTCCTCTCTGTACAGTTGCATATAAAAAGCACTGAATACACACTGTAAATACGGTAATAACACAATCATCACAACCTGTTGAGTTTGTGCATACATAGCATGAAACAGACAAAGGACCCTGTCTATACATAATTACCCTCTCAGTATTATAGATGTACACTACAGCTCAAAGGAATTGGTATTGGGTAAAGGGAAAGGGAAGGACCCGCAGTTTTGAACTGTGGTATATTTTGTCCAGTTCAGCATGAAACATGATACTTTTTATGCTAAAGCATCGTGTTTCATGCTGAACTGGACAAAATATACCACGGTTCAAAACTGCGGGTCCTTCCCTTTCTTCCCTTTCCCTTTGCCTATGCCAATTCCTTTGAGCTGTGGTGTACTAAGTCAATGTGATTTACCTGCCTTGGTACTGAGAGAGTCAAACCTTTAATACAACCCGCATGTCACTCTGTGTAGTAACCAAAGGAACATTGGTCCGTTTTGGTTTCATTTAAAGAGCACTTGAAGTATGTGCAGTTATTAATTGATTTATGTTACCAGCATTCATGACAAGACTGAAGAGTTATTTAAGAAGGATGGAAGAGGCCACAAAACGAAGGACTATAAATCAATGAATAACACAACAATGACAACTGCTCAAACAGTAAGTAACACCAATATAAATTTGTTAATTTTCCTTTGAAAAACAATGTTATCATCATATTTCTGATGAGGTGGGGGAAGGGGGGGGGAAGGGTTAAAGGGGGGGGGGGGGGGCGGTTGAACCCTGTATCCACTGCTTGTTGGGCAGTTGTACGACCACATGCCACCATTGGATAGCAATACCTCAAAGAAATAAAACATAGAACCAGCTATTTCATAGTTTTGTAATAAAAATAAGAGTTTTGAAATAAAACCAAAAGGTATATCCTATGAATATATATTGGTATGATAAATCTATTTGTAGGTACTGGGTAACAATAGTTCTAAGGTCATAAGAAAGAAAACAGTGTTCACACTTATAATGTTCAGATTGGTTGATTAACTCTGTAAACGCCATCGAGGCATCCTAGCACCTGTAATACACACAAATCCCATAAAATGCTTGGCGCAGAAAGAGGTTGATGAACCTACGTACTGGGTGAGACAAGCTCCAAGGTCCTGAGAAAGAATTGCGTTCACACTGATGTAGAAATGCGGCAAAAAACAACATTATGATATTGGAAAACTCACCGAAATAAATTTGGAAGAATGCATAAGGAAATGTAAAACATGTAAGGCATATTGGTATGATTTTAGAATCATAGCCAAATCAATAGATTATTTTTTTTTCTTATTTTTGAGTCATGATTACGTTTTTGTTATTGTGTGAACAGTCCTTCTCTGTCTTTCACACAGGTGAATGGCCTATGCCGTGCAAACAACCATGATTTGATTGAGATCTGCCCCTCCCGTCATTAATAACAAAGACAGAGGTTTCATTGCTCGTTTCGTGGCAGTGAATGTTAATTGTTTGTCTGTTTTCACGTTCTGCACGTAGTCACTTTTAAAGGGGAAATCATAGCTTTTTAACGGCATAATGCTGCCCATGTTTCTGAAAAAAGGACTGAGATCCGTGGTGAGGTTGATTTTCACAGGGAATTGTTCTTATTGAATAACAATTATGATGTATGAAACATGACAGAGATGTACATGGAGCTTTTGGGGAGAGAATCATTTTGATTATCTGCTTTTTTGTAAACTTTTATTGTAAACCTTAAAATATTTTCAGATATATTATAACATGGTGATAATCCCTAACATAACATTATGACCTTGGATCCCTTTTTGACCATGCAAGTGCGAGACAAAAGATTATCACAAGCGATTTATCTGCAATGAGCAACATATCTAGCATGATAATAATCTTTTTATTCCCTCATTATTATGATTGTGATAAATGAAAAAATGATTTAAAACATGATATATATACATGTATAACAATCACTAGCTGTGATGCCTTATCATAAGCTGTAACCCTTAATATGCCATTCTGCATTTCTTTTCCATTACTGCACACAAGTCCTATTTAGCAGCCTTTTGTCTACACACAATGGGTTATTAGGTTACCCCATCGGTCCACTTTGACGTGACTGTTCACTGTTTCATGTGTACCATACACATACTAGACAATGCTCACAAAATCACTGCCTTACCTCAAAATTTACAGAGAAAATAACTTCCTCATCATACATACTTCCCCCTGTATACTTCACTCACAATTGTTTCCCCAGTCTCGCATCTTTTATTCCATTAAACTCATGATTAGCATTTTATTCCCATTAATGAACCGATGGATAGCGGTAAATGGTGAATATATGGTAAATGTAGGTTAGGAGAACCTGCAGAAAAGCAGAGAACTGAGCCATAACTAAATAACCTAGAAAAAACTCAACTTAGCTCAAAATTTCAGACCATATGTGCTCAATAAGCCTCCATGCATGGCCTGATTATGAACATAGAATCATGAAAGAAAAATTCATCAATATGGAAATCATTTAGGAATGTTAATACCACATGATCATTCAGCATGCAATTTACGTTTATCTTTTCTTTTTTTTTGGCTGTCGTTATCATAAGCACAAAGGTTGTTACAGTCATTTATAGGGAACTGTTGCCGCTGTTAATTCAGTAAAATTGTTGTTTTGCCAAAATCTTATCTTAAATCAATTGATTTGTGGACCTGCCAAACTACAATTTATTATACCGGTATGGTGAATCTGTTAGTCTTGCTTCTTTAACCATGATGAGGCTCAGGTGAATTTTAATAGTTTAAGAGTAGGATTTCTTGTACTTTCATCCAAAACAGTGACTAGTGTATGTGTTTTCAATTTATAATTTTCCTATTTTAGCACCATTTTCCTTCTCAAAATATGTTATGCCATGGTCTCAGCTTTCCTATTGGGTGTTAAATTACTATCATTAGGTAAAGAATAATACTTGAGTTTTTTTTTTAGTTTTCATTAGAAGGTGTAATAATAAACCAATGGCCAACATGAATGTTCTGATGTACAATGAATGTGATAGCACGCTCAGAGTTAGCGCTAAAATGTTCCATTTAAGTTTGTCATGTGCATCATTGCTAGTTTTACAGGTGTCCATTCGCGGAAGAAGAACTGGGGCTTTATGGCACTTGTGGCTGAGGTGCCCCAATCTCCAGAATGGTGTGCTTGGGCCTTCCAAATAATAAAAAAGGGCCACCAAATTAGGCCACCTACAAATATCCACTGTCAGAGGGTAAGGATTGCTTACAGTGTGTATTTCATATTTCAGAAGGAAATAGATGAAACAGATTGCTCTCAAATATCAACAATTCTTTATTTTACATCTTTTTCTTTTGGGTTCCTTAAATTCCCAGTTTGGAAAGTCCATAATGATTTTAATTCCTGTCCATACATGTCCATGTATAATTTGTATTTTTTTCTACTTTTGTAATGAGATGTGTATTTCAGTAAGTGATTGATTGAACTGTAACAAGGACTCTTCTTTGTTGAATCCCGGAACAACAGAAATATTATGAGCACCAATTTAGCTAAGTAGCAAAGAGACAGGAGGAAAACTACTCTCTTACAAAAGACTGATTTATTGATGCACTGGAGTATGGATGATATCATTCTTACCTCATTAGGTTTGTGCTGGTAACAGAAATCAGGAGATGTGACATGATTGATTAGAATGAATTAGAACCAAAATCAGCAAATGGACATGCAGATTATTGAGAGAGAGAGAGAGAGAGAGAATGACAGCTGAATACATTGTGCAAAATGGATGACATCCGTTGTTCTGACTATTCAAGCTGTATCATTGCACTTTAATGTGATTTATTTAGTTTTTAGGTCGATTTAAAAACCTGGATTGAAAGTGCAAACATTAATTTTGTGTGACTAAAAAAAAGCATCCACTCACTGTTTAGTTTCTGCAGAGAATCATTTTTGCTCAGTGGGAATTTACCTAATATCTGGGCAGAGAGGTCTGAATGAAATATGCATAATTAATCTCTGTTTTTTACATTTTAACTATTTCTTTGAATATTGGCAGCCCCCTCACCCCCCCCCCCCAACACACATCCTCATTTCCATGTCCATATTGCAGCATTTCAATATTTCTTTATAAATGTGTATATTTCTATTTATGAATATGTCTGCTTGTCTTTGTGATGTTGATTTAAATATTCTCCTCTTTGTCATCTCTTAATCTGTGTCCATCTGTCTGTCTGTCTGTCCGTCTGTCTGTCTGTCTGTCTGCACATCTTTGTTTATATCCGTGTCCCCCCTTCTGTCCATTCCCCATTTCTGCCCTTCTATTTCATCTGATTCCTACCTTGTATTATGAGCCCATATTCACCCTGCCCAAAAGAAATCCACTATCGTGCCCAGGTACATACATTACAGAACAGACAAGCACTTGTAGGTCAAAGTATGCATCCACTCGATGTCAATTCTAACTTTAGCTACAATTCAGTAATGCCTGTTATGACAGGATTCCACATCTGTTGCACATGTTCGTGGTTATCTGTCAGTGAAGCTCTCAAACAATGCTGAAACTTTTGAAAGCCTCCTGTTTGTGTCACATGTGAGGCAGTGACATGTTATGGGATTGAGAATCGAATCACCCATTGCGTGATATACCTACACCGCAAGGTTGCGCTCTTGCTTAGTCTGTCATTTTAGCATTATTTGAGGATGTTATGGTGGGTAAGTATGGCTTACCCCCCAGGTAAAAGGGGCCAAGAACACGTCACCTCAAAGAGTCTAATTTGAATACCAAGATTGGGTTGGGATTCATTCTTTTTTAATCCAAACTTAACTTTTTTGTACAAAATAATACAATTTACAGTACAGATACGAATTTACCTGTTGTATTGTTTATCTACAGAAATGATTATATATCATTTGAATAGGGATTGCGTTATTTATACTATTCTTACAATATCATTTTTACTAATCTCACCATGGAAAAATTAAAAGAACATTTAATATCATTTTTGTACACCAACCTGCCTTGTAAAATGATTTTCATGAAGTTTACTCTAAGATTTACACAAAATCTGAACTTTCTGAATAAATATGGGCTGGTTTTATTGCTGCTTGGTTAACATTCTTTAGACAGCCACTTGCTTCCCTTCAGCAATGACAAACAACCTTGTGTGAATCTGAGGCAGTTCTGATTATTTATTTGGGTGCATGTGTTTAACGGGCACCTGTTAATGTTGAGCCTTGCATAGAAACTGAATTTACTGAATGTTATAGAGCATTCTAAGATATTCTTGAGACAGTGACTTGCTTCCCTTCTGCAATAAAGCAGCAGACTTGTATGGATGCGATGATGCAGCGAGGTGAAGTTCACGACGGGAGCAGTTGCCGCCGCCGCCGCGCGTGTTTGCCATGGGTGACCATGAAACGGAGGGGAGTATCGTATCGCATGCCTGCAACCCAACCAAGATAAATATTAAAAGATGGAATGAATACCAAGAACAAACAGCAGATCATATCATATGGCCCGCACGCCAGCGAGTGTGTCATCCCCCAACCACCGTCTTTGTCTTTGTAGTCAGAGCATGTTCACATCCAGTTTTCTGAGCCTGAATCAGCGTTTCTGTGCGTCACCATTAGTGAGTTTTTGTGGTCAGAGTTTGTTCACATCCAGCTTTCTGAGCCTGAATCAGCGTTTCTATATGTCATTAGTGAGGTTTTGTAGTCAGAGTGTGTTCACATCCAGCTTTCTGAGCCCGAATCAGCGTTTCTATATGTCATTAGTGAGTTTTTGTAGTCATAGTGCGTTCACATCCAGCTTTCTGAGCCTGAATCAGCGTTTCTATGCGTCACCATTAGTGAGTTTTTGTGGTCAGAGCGTGTTCATATCCAGCTTTCTGAGCCTGAATCAGCGTTTCTATATGTCATTAGTGAGGTTTTGTAGTCATAGTGTGTTTACATCCAGATATTTGAGCAGGAATCAGGGTTTTTATGTAACAGTGAGTAGTGAGATTTCGGTGGATATGAATGCAACAAAACATGCTTAGGGGATTAGAAATGCTGATTAAAAATGCTGGAAAATGTCATTCCATATTAATAGCCAGAGTCAGTTTTTAAAGTGGATTTCAGTATAAAAAACTGTGTATGAACTCAAGCAAATTCAAAGACGTCAGAAATGAGCTAGCTGACTTGCTGTGTTCGATCTCTGCAGATATACATGTAAACATGTCATTTTTATAATCAGCATTTTGAATGAGCGTTGCAAATGCTGATTGTAGAAAAAAATAGATGATGGACATACCCTCAGATCCTCACTCTTACCCTGACCGCCTCCAACCCTTCCCAACCCAACCCTTCCCTACCCTACCCTACCCTTCCCTTCCCAGCACAACAACACTCAGGAATGGGTTGGATGTATTTCCAGGCAGCTGTTGCATCCAGTTTTTTTAACTCGTTTTGTGCATCTGCTGTGTGTTTGCACACAAATCCTGCAATGCATACATTCTGTCTAGTAAAGAGAGAGTTAATATGTAATCTCCTAGCCAGGTGCTCCTAAAGGTGGTTTGATACAGCCAGGAAAGAATGAATTTGTGTGGGCTAAATCTACAGGTTTTTTTTTTGTTGTTGCTTGCAACTTGTTTGATGATTTCTCCAGGAGGTTCATGGCCTCTAACAAATATAAAACTATCTGAACATTGAGTAAGAGGGTGGTATAGATTTTATGTTTATGTCTCCTACAATCCCTGGTTTCAGAAATTTGATGAACAATTATGAGGTTTATGATTTTCATTACGTTTCATTTATAACTTTACCTCTCTTTGCATCAAGAAAGAGAGGAAAAGGGAGAGAGAGAGGGGGAAAGAGGGGAACGATGCATGAAAACAAACAGATTCATGGTGGGAAAGCTTAGAAATGATTGAGAATTAGTTTTTAAGATTTAAGATGTAATGTTTGATTTTAAAGCATTTTTACATTTGTAACTTCAAATCTTTGTCTAATCATGAAATTAAGCATGCAGTATTTTTCAAGGTTAGGGATTTGAAAAACAAATATTTGTTTAACTACCTCCATTTAATTCTAAACGTTCACTTCATAAAGTTCTTTCACTCTGACAATTTCATTGCTAGAAGTGATAAATGACATCCCAAAAGGATTCATTTGTAATGCTGCAATACACTTTTTTGTCTAATGAAGAGGGCTCTTTTTTTTTTAGTGTAATCACTTTGCATCAGCTGAAATATGCGGACAAACATTCACAGCAGAATAGTATTAAAGTACAATTAAGTCATAATCATACAGACTGTCTGTTTCTCACTCATAAATAGTTCTACCTTTTTTAATATCCATTCGCACGTGAACGTCATTGGCGTACAAAGCCCTAGACCTTTCTGCCTGATTTCACACTAGGTTGCCGTACTTGTGTGATCGCTCAGGCGGTTTTTGTTCCCCTTATTTTGCTCTGAATTACATGAAGCTGAGTTGCCGCTCACATATAGAATAGGAATAAGGACTGGGTAGAATGTGGGCATATCAACGTTTAACCTTTTCTGTGCCAGTCTAACCTTTTCTCTTTGGGCTTTGTATGCATTGATGATGGGAAAAAAAACATTTGGCATGTAAACAGTTAAGAGAACATGTAAGATACAACTGAATGACATTTAACTCGCTATATGTCATTGGTGCATTTTTGTACAAGTAACAGACACAAATCCCATTGAACAGTAGTGAATCTGGCTCACAAAGGGTTAATCATTAGATTATGAAATGAGGGAAATAAAATGATGTACTTGTTTTGCTTCAATGGACATGGCTCAAATCATCATATGTGACTGAACAAAGCATTAACTTGTACTTTCATAATTCCCCTGCACACATTGCCCATATAACGTTGGTAGCTGGAAAATTGTTGAAAAATTGTCTATCCTGTTATCAACAATATACTTTTAAAATTAAACTTTTTTAAATACAATATGTCACCATGGAGAATAGGCCTGAGTCGAATCGATTATTAAGCTGGTGTTCGATGGGGGATTTGAACCTGCAATCTACTGCTTACCTGTTTACCTGCTATTGCAGGTTCAAATTCCATCTGGTTCCAAGATTTTTGTCTCACTTGTTTTTTGTTCATTTACAGGATGGAGCACGCTATCCTTACTACTGGGTGTATGCCTAAGATTGCTTTGTAAATTGAAATTACCCCAGAAAGCCCTTTCACTAAAATCTAGCCTAAACATTTCATGTTTTACATTCTTTCCACATAGCACATAAATAATTTGTATGCTATATATCAAGCTAGTTAAGGGCAAGGGCTTTTTGTTTCTGGGAAAATTCCAGTTCGAATGGAAACCTTAGGTATATCAGTAGTAAGGAGAGCATGCTCAATCCTCTAGCTCAATTATACATGCAGCACACTACTGAATATAATTAGTCGGAATGAATGAGAACCTTGGGTTGCGATCACTAATAACCGTCGTGTCTGATGGTACGCAGTAAATGCAGCTTCAAATCCCATGTTTTTTAAAATTGATTTACAGGATGGAGCATGCTATCGTATCCTTACTACTGGGTGTACGCCTAAGGTTTCTTCTCAAACTTTTATCAATATGCTTAGTGTCAAAATTTTGATCACTACAGTCTTGTGAGAGAGAAAATGATTATAAAAGGAGAGAAATGAGGTGATAAAGAGAAATATGGACAAACATTTGAAAAAGAAGAAGGGAGAGAGATGGTTGGCATAAGGAGGGGAAGGTAGAGAGAAAATAAAGGAGGTAAAAGATATTGAGAATAAAATGAGTGTGTGAGTGATCCAGAAATGATGTCAAGAGGGGAAGTGAAAAAAGTGGAGAACACAAGAGTCAGTTTGGCCCAGATGTAGGTACTAGAATTCTCAAATAATTCCTTCACTCTCTTTCTCCTTATCTCTCTATTTCTCTCACACACTCACTATCTCTTCATTTGTCCATCCCTTTCATGCTCGCACCATTCACATACGCTTGCCAGCGTTTACACACGATCGGCGCAAAGCCATCGAACACCGGTTTCTGAAAAAATTGATATGACTCAGGCTTAATGGAGAATACACCCCTATTAGAATGGAGATGGTGCACGTGATATGCAGATCTGGCCTCGTGTTCCTTAGAGACCTACTGGGATTTTATCCTATTTTGTTGCATCTGGTTCTCTGATGTTTTGCATCCTATTGCAGCTAACTGTTCATGTGCCACACAAGAATTGTTGATAGTTCGTCATGATTTATAAATGTTGTTAGCCAGTTTACAATGAATGCATCATTGCATTCGTGTTTTGCGATCGAGACAAATGGGTGGTACATGATATTTATATTTCTCTAGTTTTCTTTTCAAGTTAACCACTCATAATGTTAAGCACTCATAATCCTAACCACATGGTTGCAGAGACAAGCACACACTCTACATCCATGAGTTAACTACACCCTTCTGAACGGTCTTTCTCAGAAAATGTAGCCTCCGTCTCCCTAGGCAACATCCGGAGTTGTCCCACTAGTTCATGGTTGAAATGAGCGGGACACAGCACTGCGCTCCTGCCCTTGGGCACCCAAGGCAGACACCCTGCCCAGGACTTTCACCTCGGTATAGCCTTTGTAACGAGATCTCTTTTATTATGCTTTGTCTGACTTGTTAAGAATGGGTGGGTTTTTTTCTCTCTGCAACTGCCACTGCGCAGTGTAGCTCTCTCTCTCTCTCTCTCTCTCTCTCTCTCCCTCTCTCTCTCTCTCTCTGGCTGTGTCATCCGGTGATGATATTTCAAGCCCGGCTCTCCACTGTGTCACAGACAGATAAAAGTGTCCATGAACGCCTGGGGCAGAATAAGTCATGGCTATCGTGTTTTTGTTGGACTCGCCGTTGCGCAGCAGTGTGTGCTCACTGTCCATTAACCCTATATGTGCTAGATAAACTGCTGCTGTATGGGATGAGTGTGTGTTACCTATGCCGCCCTACTCTGACAAAAGGAAGCAAGTGACAAATCACTCAAATCTGGTTTATCGGTATTCTTCGATTGTACCAAGCATTCCCTACATACGGCCAAAATCTAGACAAGAAATATTCATCTTGTTGCGATATTCAATTGAACATGGGGTGTTGCACTGATGCCAATGCGAGTGACAGACACATTTTGCTCATTTACAAGAAAAGTCTCTTTTGTCAGTTGCTTCCTTTTGTCAGATTAGGGCAGTATGAACACAGCCACATGTGGCAAGCGAAGAGTTAAAGGGACCGTGTGCAGTGGAAGTGGAAGTTGTATGGTGGATTGTTCCCTTGACTCTCGATCGGATAGGAAGGGTTAAGGTTCAAAGCCAGCAGCTGCCACTTATGTTCTTCAGCATAACATTTTAAAGGGGAAGTTCACCCTGAAATTATTTTGGTTTCAATAAAAAGAGACAAATGAAAGAAACATATGAGTGAAGGTTTGACGAAAATCTGTCAAAGGAAAAGAAAGTTATTTGATATTAAAGTTTTGATTTTGTGACGTCACGTACGAGGTGCTCTCCCATATGTTGTTTACAAAATAAGTCGATAAATTGCTTTTTTTTTTGACAACGGAGTGATTTTTTTCGTACAGGTATGTGTGTAAAAACGTTTTTCTGATAATGTATCAAATGCACGAGTAAAAGGATGCATATCTTTGTGAGAAAATGCACATTTTCGAAAAAAATTGTACACACCATATGGGAGAGCACCTCGCATGTGACGTCACAAAATCAAAACTTTAAAATCAAATAACTTTCTTTTCCTTTGACCGATTTTCGTCAAACCTTCACTCATATGTTTCTTTCATTTGCCTCTTTTTATTGAAACCAAAATAATTTCAGGGTGAACTTCCCCTTTAACACTTTGGGTGCCACTTCTACTGGTGTTCAATAGGATTAGTATGTGTTACTGTATGTAAAGATGCATCACTGATGGATAAAGGGCTCATTTACACTGCTGCTCTATACCTAGGAGAGAGATAGGAACCATATTGATCCAGTGACTGGGATAACAAGGCACTGGTCACAACACTGATGGGGCTACCCTGGGTAGATCAAACCTTACTACGCTGCATAGTGGTGGCAATTCCTGGCACGTGACAAATAATGCCTTGATTTTATATTAATGGGTTTTCTCTGGAAATACATTATTGTCTTAATACCATTTAGAAGGCAAAACTCGTAGTTCAATATCCAATTTGTTTAATTTGATTTAATTTGTAATTTGTTTAACTACTCACAAAGGGAATTGACTACTGGTAATTTCTCCTTCCCAGACCACCCTTTTCCAAATGCGTCATAAATGCATCAAATGAATTAAGGAAGTTAGTCAATGCATTAATGTAGGGCCGTGCGCCGTGCCGCATCGTTATGAATTACTATTGGGCAGTTTGTGCTAATTCGCGTCTGCAGATCGGCCGAGTCTTAGGTCGGCATTGTCACAGAAATTGGCCAAATGATTGGCTGTCTGTCATGACATCAGATGGATGCATGATGGTGTGTCCGTGTGTTTGTTTGCGATGAGCCGGTAGGTGCTTTGATGAGTGCTATCATGCAGAGGCAGTTGGGGAAGGCTGGACAGGCGAACGGATGGACGGATAAATGGATGGATGGACGGATGGATGGATGGATGGATGGTTTGTTGGTGATTCTATTATCGATGCCTTGTGTGTGTGTTAATGTGAAGAGTACACCTCAATGTCAATGACATCAGGTGTCTCAGTTCACTGCACTTCATTTGCTCCCCCGCTATCAGTAATGCCCACTGCCCTGTCCAACCCCCTCCTCCTACCTCCTCCCCCTTCCCCACAACCCTTCCACCATCAACCATCCTTTCCACAGCCCTAGTACCGGTATCCAGGTTTGCTGTGGTTCCTGTCTCTTCATTTCTCCCCCTCCCTTCTTCCTGACTCTCACTTCTTAGCCCATTTTGCATGGTAAATTGGAGCATGCCTTTATGAAGGGCATCGTTGATGGTACCGCTCTATGGACTGTAAACCCATTCCTTGCCAGAAAACACTGCTCTAATCACATTTATGTTGATTACTTGTGTAAGAACACTTCAGTGGAGCATAAAGAGTTAAGTCTGTGCTTATCAGAGTAGGGAAAGCTTGTATAGTTGGTGGGGGGGGGGGGGGCGTTAAAAGAATTACAAGGTCTTCAATGAGTATTGTGTGAATATATGGGAGGGGAGGGGGAATATGTGTGTGGGTGTTCTTCTTAGAAGTCCAGACAGCCAGGATGATGCAAACAGATAACCTCCCAATGTGACGAGACATCAGACATCAGAATTCTTCAATATTAAAAGTTAGAAATCAGTGCTGCCTCATTTGCATTCTCATTATACAAAATTAATGATTTCCTGTTGGACTATGTAACATTTTATGTGACATAATTCCCGCAACATGTGACATGTGACATGGAAACGAACGGCACAAGATAGATCAAGATGGAAAAATAATGAGGAGGCCCACCTTCAGCAGTGGAGAGAAATAGGCTAAATAGAAATAGAATAGAAATAGAATTCCCGCAATACCTACAGAGCTACGTTTTGTCTAGCCATGACAGGGTTAATTCACACTTGCTATACATACAACAGCAATTGTCTTGCGCTGGAGGACTTGGAAAAATAGGATACCAGTCTGTCAGGTGACTCTGCCATATGTGCCATATCAGGAAGATGTAGGAACCTCACGTCTCACAAGAATTACTCAAAGATCTGCCGAGAGATCATCTATTTCTAGGTATCCTTCAAAACTTGTCAATTTATCTCAATATCCACAGCCTAACCACTCCTCTACAACCTAGATCTTTGGAAAGTTTCAGCTTCCAACTCATTTTGCTCGTTGCTGATTGGCTGAAAGCTTGGGTTCATTGACTCCTGAGATTCCAGGCAGAATCTCGCAAATCTTCAGTGGCGTTTCCTGCTCACAGGCGGAGCTGAGTCGAGGGGAGCCGAGCCCGACCTCTCTCTCTCTCTCTTAAACCGTTGCTTAGCCCCGAGGATTTAAGCGGGTGAAAATCCTGCCGATCTCTCATCACCATACCACTTGCTTTGGACATGTCCTGCCTGCTCCCTTTCAAAACAGAAAAAAAAAACTTTTCCCCTTCCCCGTTATAAAACTCTGAGCAACCAACAAGGCGAGACATAAACTTTGCCAGAACATAAACTTGAGTAGGAAACATCACCACAAGGTCAGAGCATTTGAATCAGAGATGCGTCATGAGCTCTCCAATGTCTGATCAAATTTTGGTCAATTTGCCTGACGAGGGCTCCCTCCATAAGATGTGGATTGACGTTGGGTGTGGGATGCCGCCAACTTTTGACTTTGTGTCCCTCAGGGGGCTCCTAATGCTTCAGGACATTTGCTGCAGGGTTTAAAAAAAATGTTTTTTAAGATTTTTTTTCGAGCATTGAGTGACTTTTATGTTATCCACTAAAGACCAATTGTTCATTTTTAGGTTGATCATGCGGACATGGAGCATGCGATCTTTGCTCCTGGGGTCTAAGCCAACATTTCTTTTCTCTTACCTCATACTGTTTGCTGGAACCATAGACATTAAACTCACATATCAATATGTAAAACTTGCAAGGAGCAGGGGAAGCTATAAAATACCTGCATAATGTAATAACAAATCATTATATCATTCAAATTATTCCTGCCAAGTATAATCTTGCCAAATATCCTGATATTTGAGCTCCATGTGATTATCAACTTACAGACACCATACACCTTTAAAAGCTTATTGATGTAGCCTGCTTACTTCTGGCTGGTAGGTAGGCAAGTGTCATGGAATAAAGAAGAAAAGAAGAAAAATGATTTAAAAGTCTTTGTTACAATGACACAGGAGATCATTAAAGGAAATTAAACATTTTCTAACAATTTAGAGTAAAACAAATTTGAAAATACAGATTCCCCCAGAAAGCCCTTTCACTAAAATATTGGTGTATGTTAGTGAACAAGCACACATTTATTGTGAAAGCTATTTCTGATTAAAATCTTTATCGCTGGGCCATGTGATCTTTCTCTTTCATTCTAGAGCAGACAAATGATTCTCTGGGCGTTGTCTTATTGATGGTTGGTTCACAAGAACAATGACACTTCTGTACAGAATGTCAAGGAAAGCCAATAGCCTTACCCATGAAGGTTCATGACAAGAATATGGTGCTACCAACCATGATCGAACCAAAATTCAAAACTTATGATTTGCCAATCTATATCTTCTGCTTTAATTGATTTCAACCTATTACCAGGGTTTAACTCATCCTTTAACGTCATGTGTGCGTGGTCAAGGTTAGGCTTTGTAAGGCGAGAGGACTTATTGCTCCGTTGTCGACATCACATTACGGGATACACTTACCTGTTGACTTTTGCTGGCAGGTAGAGCGCCGTCATCTCATGCTCAAGGGAACGGGGTCTCAAGGCTAGCAGGACTTTTCCGTTCTTTGTCGCGCGATGAGACAGACTGAGCTGAATCTCGTTGTAGTCGCTCCCAAACCCGCATTCTGATGTCTGAGCCATTTAACCCAGTGCTTGCTAGGTTCTCGTGTTAGTGTGTAGACCAGTATGAACCTGGTTTCAAGATGTCCAGAGAGACAATTTGTCTTGCATAGAATGAGTTCATATGCCAGTCTGCAATGATGTTGCAAAGGGGGAGGGGGAGGGAGGAATAATTTGGCTTGCCTGCATTGAATTCTTATTTCTATTCCCACACAGTCAATCTCTGTTTCTTTCTGGAATCGCCTATGAAACGTAACTGAGATAATCTGACATTATACAACTTCATGTCCCTATTTCCACCCCCACCCCCTTTATAGAAAGGAGAGGTGGGGCGGGGGGGGGGGGGGGGGAGCTTCCCCTTGCACCTGTGCGTTTATGAGCATTTTGGTCATCATAATGTTATATGAGCTGCTAGATGAGGTGATAAGCCTAGAATTGAGAGGTTAAAGTACTATTAAATCATAAGCTTTGGCCTTATTATAGGCTGTATAACAGGTTGTATAATATCATAGCTTCCTTATTGCAGGTGGTGTTAAGGTGTTAAGTTCAATAGTTTACTACCTACACTACTGCTCAAAGGAATTGGCATAGGGTAAGGGAAAGGGAAGAAAGGGAAGGACCCACAATTTTTAAACCGCGGTATAGTTTGTCAAGTTCAGCATGAAACACGATGCATTTTAGGCTTAAGCATCATGTTTCATGCTGAACTAGACAAAATATACCACAGTTCAAAACTGCGGCTCACTTCCCTTTTCCTTTCCCTATGCCAATTCCTTTGAGCTGTTGTGTACAAGTCCTTTGTGTTTGATCTATTTGGAATACCCTGAGACGTCACTGAAGGGCATGTCATTGATTCTTCTTAAGCTTAACCCTAAATCTAATCCTTAACGTGGGGTCTTCCTCCAAACATAAGCCAACAGTGGTGTTCATTGATAATAGGGCCAATATTGGTGTGCATAATAGGGTATTTTACACTTTGGGCTTTACTCTTTTTAGCTTAATCCATTATCTTAGCTAAAACTTATCCTGAACCTAACCCTGAACCTGAGGCTTTGGTCTTAACATAAGCGAACACTGGTGCATTAGTGCATTGATAAGAAGGTATCTTCTGCACAAGTTAAGAGCTTTACTATAACTATAATGTTATGTTTTCCTTTGTAAATGTATATTTCTCGCCCTGCATTCAGCATTAATTGGCTATGACCTGGGCTTTGTATGTTTATTTTCCTTTATTGTCTCTTAATGTCTAATAAAGTGATCTTAAAAAAAAGCACTGAACCGTAGGTAACTACCAGCTGAGAGTAGAAGAGAGAGAGAGAGAGAGAGAGAGAGAGAGAGAAAGAGAGAGAGAGAGAGAAAGAGAGAGAGAGAGAGAGAGAGAGAGAGAGAGAGAGAGAGAGAGAGGCGAGGGGGATGAGGGGGTTAAGTCTGAGAGATACTAAGTGCAAGCGAGTGAGAGATTGGAGTGTAGGGGGAGAGAGGGCAAAGAGCGAGAAGAAGTCAACTCTTGATTGAACTTGTCTACAGAATACCCAACCCGATGCTCATTTGTCTTGGTACAAGTGATTCAGAATCTTAGAGTGACACTCGGGAGCAGCGGCTAATCTATTTTGCCTCTTGCAAGAATTCTTAATGAAGGAGACAGAAAGTTCCTAACCCAATTTGGATCTAAATTACCCGCCATTGCTCAACTTCTTGCTGTCCCCGTTTTTTTGTTTCCACGTGTGCTGCGTGCGCAAAGAGGAGCAATTCCACCTGGGGAATAATCCCTGGCTGGCCTTGGCATTCATTAGCGTCTTCAAAAGACGCCTGGAAGGTAATTATTTATGCTCCGAGCACGGGGATAAAAGTACAAAGTGTGATGAACTCAAAGGTTCTTGGCAATTAAGAAAATTACAGCTTCTGCGTGTTTGCTGGCTTATGGTATGACTGGTGATTGGACAACCTTCACAATTTGATTAGCGGTTGTGATAGGGATGAGGAAAGGAATCTCAGTACTCCTTGTCTATGGCAAAGCCAAGGGCAGTCTTTGATTATTTTCTAAGATATGATGATATAACTGATATAGCGGATGCTGTAGATCCAGTGGGAGAAGTAGATGCAGTCATTAAAGTAAGATCAAACAAACATCACCTGAACATTCATTAACAGTTGTAATAGGAAAGACGAAGGTATTCTGAGTAGTCCTTGCAAATGACCTACAGCAATCATTTATTTTTTTAAAAATGTATTACATTGTAACTGATATAGCTGATGTTGTAGAAAAAAGTGAAAGAAGAAGATGCTGTATTTGATGTAGGGAAAAACCCCAAATATCTTTTAAAATGTCATTAACAATTGTTAAAGGAATGGGGAAGGTTATCTGAGTACTCCTTGCAAATGGCAATGCCTAGGGTAGACATTGATTAATTTCTAAGGTATGATAGAGGAAAACAACGACATTATGATTGGTTGTTTCAGCGGTAGAAGAAGTTGCAGCAAAGGACACAGGATAATAACTGCTAGCCACTTTAAAAGTAGCGGCAATAGCAGATAAAAGTTAAAGTAATGGTAGAAGAGGAGGGATGAGGGGAATTAGACAAAAATGGTTGATGAGGGCGGGGCAAGGGGGAAGAAGAAGAGCAGTGTATGAAAAATGGGAACCAAAGGAAGAAGATCAAGAGGCAAAATATCACCTCAGGCATAATTCACACACATGTGTGTTCATATGACTGCACCCATCCAGGGCAGATGTGAACTTAGCCTTGTCACCACTGGCATCATCAAGACTAGACCTGGGCCCTGTTGCATAAAGCTTACCATTAATGGTAACTTCATATAGCAACTTCTATGGAAACCTGGAATTTGATTGGCCGTTGAGCGGTGTTACCATGGTAGTTACCATTGATGACAGAGTTACCATTAATGGTAAGTTTTATGCAACAGGACCCTGGGCTTGTGCTCAAAAGCCTGCACAATCAAGTCACAACATTATCCACATCTACACCCTCACCTGCTCTAGTGCCCACCTGTATAGAAAGTCCACCTGTCTGTAAAGACCACATTTGTTTGTTTCCAGTTAACAATGTTTCTCATTGCAACATGTGCATATCACCCCTCTTGATACCATGGGAGCGTAGATAGTGTAAATACTCCATGTGCTTTCCAAGGCTTTGGTCCTGAGATGGGTAAAGTAATCCGTTGATGACATTCCTCAGCTTATAAACAGTGTTTCTTGGCTCCCTGAGTGGTCTTTATAGACAGGTTACACTGCAGTTAAGTGGGCACACCCATGTAAAGGCCAACCTGGTAGAGTGAAGTTGAATGTAGATTGACAATGTCAGTGAAGTATGTGTATTAGTATGATTCTTTTGATTTTCCCCACATACAACAACAATAAATGATGCCCCACAACATAATTACATCAACATCATGTGAAAAATTTATACTTGTAATCGGTTAGCTATTTAATTAACAATAGTACCATAGGGGAAATTGTAGGGAGAAGAAGGGGGGGAAAAAGTTTGCTCTAAGAAACCCCCACCTCTTGATGGTGGGTGGTGGGTGGTGGGGGATCAGCAAGTTCAGAGAAGTGCAAATAGACATGCAATGACCTTGGACTTGAGCCTTGCACACGCGATAAGTTGTGTTGATAGAATATGGTTGAACACACGATGACAGGGATAAATTAAAGGTTATGTATTGCCTAATGTATTGAAAACAGGTGTTAGGTTTAGCGATACATAAGTTAAAAAAAAAATTATGCGTAGATGAAGGAATAATGAAAGATGGATGACTTATTCTTTAGTTCTGGATAATCCAGCGGGATGTCTAAATAGCACAATCTCAATAGTGATTGAAATATCAATGAAATACTTTTTTTTTACCAAGCCTACTATATTTCTTGAAGGAAAACATGACAAGTCTACAGTAGTTTCTTCAGGGTATTAATCTGAGACTGCGTACTTGTCAATTGGAACTGACAGTATAATTACCTGGTACATCTTGCTTGGCACAGCAAAACCAGACCTTTAAACTTGATATACCAAGGCTGGTTTGTGTACATACAGCTGTGTGTGAGTGTCCACAGTGCATTGGGGCTGGCATGTTGGTTTGGTATTACGGGTTGACAGGGATTATTTGAACTTTTGTTAAATAGACTGACTGTGACCTTGAACATGGGAGATGGAGGGACTTGATGGATATAGGCTTACTGTCTGTGTGACAGAGAGAGAGACGGAGGGGGGGGGGGGGGGGAGGAGAGAGATAGAAAGAAAGGGAGATGGGGGAGAAGGGGAGGTGGAGAGGGGGAGATGGATAGAAGAGATAGAGAAAGAAAGAGTGAGACGGAGAGAGAGAGAAAGAGGGGGGAGAGAGAGAGAGAGAGATAGAAAGAAAGGGAGAGGGGGGGGGGGGGGAGGGAGGAGAGTTAGTGCATGCTGACAAAAGAGAGAAGAAGTGGAGGGGTATATGGAAACATTTGGCCGTTGAATAACGTATGAGCCTGATAGTCTGAGGTTGAGATAACAAGAGGAAGATAGGTGGAGGAGCAAGAGAGAGAGAGAGAGAGAGAGAGAGGAGTTTGGTTGCTATGGAGGAATTAGGAGGGCAGGATGTACGGAGGTAAAATGTTACTCTTGTTTTTTAGTTGTTGACTTTATGCTCACTTCCTACTTCCTTTGCCACAAAGACTTCCAAGCATCCGATGACCATGGTAATATCGTAAAGCACTTAGAGACGATAAAGTTTTATATTAGGCACTTCAAAACTGTGTATTATTATTATTACATAAATTATTACATAAATTGGGTTAAATGGGTGAGAGAGGCAGAGAGTGACAGAGAGACAAAGAGAGACGGAGGGGAGATTGGGGGGGGGGGGGGATGGAGAGAAAGTCAGAGCAAATAAGATGAATCAGGAAGGGGGAGATGCACATATGGACAGCACTGATATCACTACCCAGTTGAAAGCATCCATTTGCACTGATTTATGCAATGATGTGGACGGGGAAGTTAACATTATCACCTGACATGCCTACCTTGAACTTCTCACATACACATCATGATGTACATACTGTATGGTAAGTCACTATGGCTTGCTCGTCCCTTTCAAAGTGATCACAACCAGAAATACACTAAACAGACTATTCTTCTACAAAAAGGAAAAACCTCATTTCACAGCAGAGCTTGTTCATTGAGTAAGGACAAATAATTGTCCTGATTATGCTTAAGATTCAAAGAAGTTTGCTTGTATACTGTCGTGAAAGTTTGGAACATCTTACCAGACAGATATAGTTTAGGCTAGACATGCATTCAGTTTGACCTTCTATTCAACTTCTTATCAATTTCCTTTGCTAAGTTTTGACCCCTTCTTTGTTTTCCAATAAATATAATGTATGTCTGAGAGAGAGAGAGAGTGAGAGAGAGAGAGAGAAGGAGAGAGAGAGAAAGAGAGAGAGAGAGAGGGGGGGCAAGAAATAGAGGGACAGAGTTATAAGAAGATAATAATGGAAAAATGACAAAAATCAAAATTGAATGAAGACAGCATCAAATGAAAAATGTGGCCATTTTAAGAACAGGATGTGTTGACAGAAAGAAGAAGTACAGAGACAAAATAGGAAGTGGCCGCAGGAAAACTATTCAAGTTTGTCTGCTTTTTGTTTGGATTCAGCGACAAAGAGGTAACGAGCAAAGAGTATGTGGACTCAAGGTCTCCTGTTCTCGGTTTTGTACGTTCACTTCCGCAACGGCCCGAGGTAAAACAAAAGAGATGAAATCAAAAGGAAAACCGTTTCTCAAGAGGAGGTGAACAACCTTAATTGGTAGAATGAGAGGGGCTTTTCAACATCTTCCTGTGGTTAATCTCTTTCTATTCCTGTTGTTTTTATAATAACAGGAGTGTTCAATATCATATAGAGAGAGAGAGCATGAATGTATGCTGTGTGTGGAAAACGCTCATATGAATAACGGAACAACAACAGAAAAATATGCCTATATTTAGGTGGTCTGCCATGCCATGGCAGATCACCTCTTGTTGTTTTCATTTCGCTCAATGATCTTTAAGGTTATATTATGTTCAACGCTGAAGATGACATTTTGCTTCTGTTAGAAGCATTGCTGCATCGATAACTATGTATGCCTGCTTAGACTAATTCTTCCAGAGGCTTTGTGTGAGAAAGATAGAATGCTTAGTTTTGTCTCCATACTGCGTTGTGAGCAGTGCTTTTTTGTCGCTACACACAATGTATCTGCACACACTACAGCCCAGATCCAAGGCTAGTCTAGGCTAAGCCAGGGTCATTTGCCATCTGAAGATACCCAGCTTGATAAATTTTGGACCAGTCTTAAGACTCAAAAGCCAAGGCTAGGCTAGGTTAGGTCAGGGTAGCTTTGCAGATGCCCATTCTGACCAGTCTTGGACCAGTCTCAAGACTCAAGAGTCTAAACTAGATTCTAGGCTAGGCTAGGCCATGATCCTGTGACGGCTGAAGATGCCCAGCCTGATCAGTCTTGGGCCAGTCTCAAGATTCAATAGTCTAGACGAGAAACAAGGCTAGGCTAGGCCAGGGCAGCTTTGAAGATGACCAGCCTAATCAGTCTTGGGCCAGTCTCGGGCCAGTCTCAAGATTCAATAGCCTAGACTAGAAACAATGCTAGGCTAGGCCAGGGCAGCTTTGAAGATGACCAGCCTAATCAGTCTTGGGCCAGTCTCAGGCCAGTCTCAAGGTTCAATAGCCTAGACAAGAAACAAGGCTAGGCTAGGCCAGGGCAGCTTTGAAGATGACCAGCCTAATCAGTCTTGGGCCAGTCTCAGGCCAGTCTCAAGATTCAATAGCTTAGACTAGAAACAATGCTAGGCTAGGCCAGGGTAGCTTTGAAGATGACCAGCCTAATCAGTCTTGGGCCAATTTTAAAGACAGCCTGTCCCTTTTTCAGATCATCACAAAAACATCGAAACATTGGCAAAACATATAGAGAAGTGTTAGCAAGCTGTATATGCATAATTTGAAACTGATACGTAGTGTAAAATTCAAATAATGCACGTAAACAACGTCTGATTAATAGTCTTTGCCTCAGGCTCTTAGCAGTTTGTGTTGAAATACCTGCTTTATTGATTAATCTGTTTATCAAATTATGAAACGCATTATAAAAAAAATTGTTCTTTAGAAGGAATCATCTCCAAAGTTTGGTAATTACTCATACAATTAGGATTTCACACATGCATAATAACCACATTGATACTGTAACAAAGACTAATACTTTTTTCGTAGTACGAAAAAAGTCAGTTTGAAATTTAACGGCTGAAATTTTTACATATACAGAAAGCTTCAACATGCTATATCCCTAGAAATGGTATTGAATCACACTTTCTTCAATTTACGATCGTGATAGACGATTTCAAATTTTAAGCTTGCAAAAGGGACAGACAATCTTTAAGACGCAAAAGCCTAGACTAGAACCGAGGCTAGGCTAGGCCAGGGCAGCTTTAAAGATGTCCATCCTGATCAGTCTTGCACCAGCCTCAAGACTGTAGCATCTAAAGTTGTTGATAAAAATTAATAACCCTCTTATCTCTTTTCCAACATATGGTTAGTTTTGCCATCATCCTAAAAAAGTCATTTTACTCTATCAAAGAACACAGGGTCAGCCTGATTCTGAATTATATATTATAAACATATAAAGAGACTAGTTCTCTTCCCATTGTTTCTAATATTAAGGTACAAACGAAGAGAGAGAGACAGAGAGAGGGGAGGGGGGGGGGGGGTTACTGCAAAAAGAGACAATAGACAGAAGGCCAGTTCATAAAGAAAGACTATAGAGCAAATGAAAAACAGGGATAACATTTCCAATTATTAAGTAGCCTTGCCCTCGAGAGAGAAGCCGGAACAAGAGCAAATATGCCACTCTCCCTCTTTTCCTTATTTTTATCTTTCCCTGTTTTTTTTTTCATGGAATGTACAGCAAGTTGATGAGCAAAGAGTATGTTACAACCCAAGGCCACCTCTTGATATCATGGCTACTCCGTTCTATTGCTTATTCCTTTCCTCGTTCGCTCACTCGTTCGCCCGGCCGCCCCGAAAAGGCAATTTACAGAATCGATGGCAAATTAGCCTTGCGATTGAATCTGCCCGTCAAGGTTGGGCATCCGCAAAGCCCATCTGCCGGCAAGGCTTTCTGAGCTAGAACAAACACCCAACCCCGTTGTGCTCTTGATCGGCGCTTTTTATATTTCCTTGTTCATCACGCGAGATTATTAGTATAATTTCCACACATTGCATGCTTGTACTATTCATCATTAGGATTGGTTTACCTTCTATGTGGGTTTGGCTGTTCTGTTTGTGCATGTAGGTGCTGTCAGGGTTTGTTTACCGGTGGTAAATAGCGTGACTTCTAACTTTTTGGTTTCACCAGTCATGGAGTTCAAGGTGATTCTTTTTTAAATTCTTCGCAAACAGCATGTTTATCAATCTTTTGTTTAGATGCATTAGCTATGCAACTGCAGAATACATTCATTTTTGGATCATTACTATTCAAATATTGATTTTTTTTATTTTGGTATCTGCTCTTAGGCAAAATGAGTGACAAATATTTGTTAACTTACTGAAGGTTCAAGGTGAAGTCATTGCTGTGTGGTTAAAATATGTAAGTTGTCGCTATCAATTAATAAGTGATGCATCATAATTAAAAACAAATTTACTTTGCTGATTAGGTATTTTGGGATCAGGAAGAGTTTTGTCTGAAGATCATACATTGCAGATTAAGTAATACCAGAAACACACACACAAATATGCATGGCAGTGCAAAGAAATAGTTCAATACAAGAAGCCTTTGGCTAGGATTTGCTTAGTCTGTATACCAGACTCAATTATGATGCTCTCATAGGACATGAGCATGTTTAGAAGCAAAGACTAATACCAACTATTTGTGTAGAACAAAAGTATGTACAAACATAGTAGAGTCATATTCTGCACCTTCAGACTCGTTGATTCAAACGGACTGACTGACAAAAATTACTACCTGGCAACTCAGTGTTGCCTGGAAAAGACTTAAGGTTTGGCTAGCTAAAATTTGATTGTGTAAATACCACAGAAAGTGGAAGAAAAGACTTTATGAAAACCTCCCTCATAATATTAGATCTGGAAGCTGACCTTAAATGGAATGAAAGTGATTGTTAGATTTCTAGTAGCTTTTGAATCCATGGGTCCTCCAAAATCTAGCAGTTCCTGTAGCCCTAAGACCAGAGGCCGCTGTCTGCACTGCAGTGATGCGTTGATACGAGCAGCGCTGCACTGACTGACGCATCACACACAGACCAGGGCCCTGTTGCATAAAACTTACCATTGATGGTAACTCTGCTATTAATGGCAACTTTTGGGGAAATCTTGCATTTGATTGGCTGTTGAGTGATGTTACCATGGTAGTTGCCATTGATGGCAGAATTACCATTAATGGTAAGTTTTATGCAACGGGGTCCAGGGTAACACAGTATATGGATGTAGACTATGGTCACTACAAAATGGAGTATTTCGAACATAAACAAGGATTGTTTTTCACTTTTCATGAAAAATTTCACAAAGCTTTGACTGTAATATTTGATATGTTATCGTTAGGATATGCTACTGATCTACGCTGAATTTCATAATTTTTGTTAGAAGGGCTATTCTATCTTTAAATGGGGACTGTCAATCCAGATTCCTGGTTGTGCAGTCTGTGGTAGCAATGTGGTAGACACTGGTCCTTAGCCCGGGGTGAAGGTTACAATATGTGCTAGGAGTTCTTGGAAAAGTCAGCGGGAGTTCATGTCCTTTGACTTTCTACTTATATGTGTAGTGCATGTAAGTTGCAAATGTATGTGGTTTTCTGATTCAGGTTCTATATGTTTGATTCCTAGCTTGGCTCTCATGCATTTCACAATCTAAGCTACAATATTCAATAAACCTGTCTGGCTGCAGTACTACTGCATACTGTAACTTTTTTCTATAGAAGTTTACCACCCATCCCCCCCCCACCCCCCTCCCCCAAAATGAAAAAGAAAATAATTCATACAATATTCCCCTCACAATCTTATCAGCAGGCTAAACAACTATCACATGCTGTTTGGTTGGAAGGAAGATGAATTTCAATAATGATGATGGATAAATCTAAGAGAGACTTCACAAAGAGAGCTCTACTGCAGTTACACCAGATTCAATGCAGAACATGATTACACAACTATGAGTCATGTCCAAATAATAAAATACATTCATTTCTGCAAAAGCTATGTTGTGCATAATCAGTAGACCACTAAACCATTGCCAGGTTACCTACCTCAAGACAACTCACTCGGGAGTATGTATGCGGTTACCACGATGAGAGTTGAAGGCAAACGCCCAAGCTGAGGTTGGTGGCCAGGTTTTTTTTCTTTTCCGCAGGGTAGAGGCTGAAGATAGCAGCTACCCTGGAATTGCTGGGAAATCCTTAGCCTTGCTTCTAGGCTTTTTTTGCATTTTCAATCCAACGTACAATGTTTGATCAGTGGATCTGGCTGCAGTAGAGAATTCATTCTCATTTTTTTCTCAGGTTTGCCCAAACACGATGGAAGATAAAGGAGAACGAAAGCATTGACTAGTCTTATGAATACAAGACTCATCTTTCCTGTGTTTCTACAAAAAAAATATCTGAAAGCCTGTAAACAAGGCTAAGAAATCCTTGTATATGACTGTTCACATCGCTGGTGAATATTTAGAAGTTCTCATTTCTACACTTTTTGCCTCAGTCTTCTTCCTTTTCTCTTCCAACGCTCATGCATGCATGACTCCCAAGTAATTGTTTATCTGGCTGCAGTGAAAACGATACATAGGGGATCAGGGCGGTTTGGCCTGCATGATGCCACCCAAAACGCCCCTGTAGCCAACAAAACTGTCACGGTTGTCTCCAAAAAACACCTTATTTATTTTTTTCACTTTTAGGTTTTCAGTGTGTTTGTTTCTGAATACTGTGCTTGAAATGCAGCCCCCATAAATATTTAAGTTTCAAAGAAATCCCCGCACGGTTAGAAGTCCTTCCCTGAATCACAGCTTGTTTACATCTATACTACACAGGGGGAGCAAATTAAGCCTTCAACAAAGTTAGTGTGTAAAAAGGCAAGAAATGCTCATATAACAAGAATGAAATCAACAAATAGGTGACAATAACATTTCATAAATAATCAAAAGAAGTTGGATTTGTCAAATTGATTACTTTCCCAAAGCATGATATTCAGTACTAGGCGCTTTTGCAATGTACAATTAAAGCAGTGACAATGGTAGGTATGTGTTGCAATATTAGTGTCATTCTCATTGGGCTTAAGAAATCGCAAAGTTAGAAAAATTGCGAAGTAAGGGTGATAGTTGCCTAGCAACCGTACCAAAAGTCGAATGGTCCTATTGTCCCGGTCCCCTAACTTCGCGATTTTTCTAACTTCGCGATTTTTTAAAGCCCAATGAGAATGGCACTATTGTCAACATGGTGTGATGTTGATTCTGTCCTTGTAAGTATTCATTCAATGCAGTTCATGCTCTGTTCAAAGATGCAAACAAATAACCATTTATGAAACCCAAATTTGCCTTAGGTCTTTGAAGTTCAATGTTGTTTATGATCAATGCAAATGTGTTGTTTATAAACTGACAAACAAAACATGTTTTGTCTCTGTTATGTGTACAAACTTGCATCTACTAAAACACGAGATAAATCATGATTGTATTTCTATGTTACCATGCACAGCGTTTCTCACAATTCATAGCTATGTGCTTGTCATTTTTAACAACACAATGAAAATAATCTGCATTTCATTTCTACATGAATATGCCTTAAATCTCACACATATACCCCAGCTAGGTATTTGTAATTACTATTTGTAATTAATCATTCATTTTCTTTCAGTGATAAGGTACCCAACCTCTATTTACATGATGTGCTGCCCAGCTATACACAACAGCTCAAAGGAATTGGCATAGGGAAAGGGAAAGGGAAGAAAGGGAAGGAGCCATAGTTTTAAACCGCAGTATATTTTGTCCAGTTCAGCATGAAACACGATACTTTAGCCTAAAAAGTTAAATTCTATCATACAAGCAAGCCAATATATTGGTCCATAGGGTTAGTGTGGAGGGTCTAATACTGGATTGAGAGGTGTATACTCTGCCTCATGAATTGTTAATGTTACCCTAATAGCTTATACTTTTTGAAATATCATCTTAATTTAAGGCTGGATGCAGGATGAATTATTTAAATATTATCATTCTATCATTCTATTCACAAAAGAGAAAGTGGTGAAATTGAATTTACAGCTTTTACTTGAGCTAACATATATATTTAGCTCTTTATCCAATGCCTAGCTATTTATATCGCAAGCCTCATGTCTACACTTACTCCCATGCATAAGACATACGGTACATAACATTGTGATTTTATCCGTCTTTTCTTTTGTCTTTTGGTAAAGAATGCAAGCTATGACCAAGCAATTTCTTAGTCGCTGAGTTTCCTTGAAGGCAAATGCACAATAAGCACGATTATCTCCCCAGGACTGGATGCAGTAAATATGCTGCTTTCAAATAAACAGCCATCCTAAGGAAATAACGATTTCATATGAATATCGAATATCTTCCCGAAATCTGCATGGAAATCCTGGTTAAGCCCCTGTGTACTAGATTCTCCTAACTCCAGTTGACATACAGTGTAGCACACAGGAAAACCCAATTCCTGGAAACAACTGGTTAAGTGTATGCTAATAACTGTTCAAGCTTTGCCTCAACGCTTCATGTGCCATGCATGATAATTTTTTTTTCACCGGTAAAACTCGTAGATTCCATACAGTAGTGCTTTGTCTCGCTGGCACCCGAAGGGTTAACACTTAACATGCAATGCGTGTATTTTTCTTTACCAGTACTGCACACAATTCCCATAGAGAATGTGTTTGTCTGACGCATGAACGGTTAAACACCTAATATGGCATGTGTGTATTTTTGTTTTCACAAGTAATGTACAGAAATCACATAGTAACTGGGTTTGTCCAGTACATGAAGGGTTACTGAGTTAGAATGACCTAACCTACATCTCTCTCTGACCGCTGAGCTGCTATCCCATGCATACACTTCATCATGATGAGAGCGAAGCTGTCTGATAGGGGAATAGAGCTGTTCATCCTCAGCATTCGCCCCGCTCACTCGCTCTCTCTCTCTGTCTCTCTCGCTTACTCTTCTTCTTCTTCCTCTTTCCCTTGTTGTGTTGTTTTCCTCTGAGATTTGAGAAGAGGCCTTGCGTTATCCCTAGAGGCTGCCCTACTTTCTTGAACTGCCCCGGTCACGGCGCGGTGACCGTCTTCGTTCTGCTTGTACTTCGCCTTGATGGACGTTTCATCGAGCCTTTGTCCACTTCGTAATCCCCTGATGGTCAAACAAACAAACAAACAGATCGATACATGCAGACATATTATATATATACACTGTAAACTGTTTGCGTACATGCTGTGTCTACAAGTTCTATCAATGATGTTTCTTACATCACACTTTTTGTTCACTTTATAATCCTCATCTGGACAAACAAAGAAAACAAATCAACATGTGAAAACATATATCATCATCCATGCACTGCTACTGCCTGCCTATATGCTGTGTCTTGGTAGGATTTTGTATTTTCTGTCAATTATGAGCTTTTCATCAGGCATTTTGTCCCCTCTGTCAATCCCAAATGGTCTTTTTATACAAACAAGCGAACAAAGAAGTGAACGCAGACAGAGATATTCTGTACATGCACTACTACCGACTGTCTTCATGCTGTATTTTAGTAGGATAATACAATTTCATCTGATGAAATGAATAATGAAGACTCTTAGCTCATGGAATTATTCAAGGCTCATATGGAAGTTACATCCAATCTCACAGTTGAATTAGATGTGCATCACTGCAGGATAAGAGAGCAACAGTATTTAAAAGGGATTTTTAGAAAATGCAGTGCAAAATGCGTATAGCACGTCACCTGCACTAGGCAGACAGCCTTTGTATGCAACTCGGCCGAGTCAAAATTTATGCTAAAGGTTGGCCCAGTAAAAACACTCCACAGTCCGGCTATCACCACCCAGCATCGAGACACCAAATATGGAGGGATAATGAGTCGGTTACCATGGAAACGCAGTGAGAAATTTGACAGGTATGTTTGCATTTGGGACACCGTGCCCTTTTACATGACGGATGATAAATCGAACAAACGCGTGCTTGATAATTCCTGACGAACGAGATGCTGCGTGTAGCCATTGTCGTGTGAACTCGCTTGAAAATTTAAAACAAAATGTGACTTTGCTAGTATGATGCTGAAACTGGGCACCCTGTATGATGTTTATCTTGTGTACAGCGTGTGAGATGACTTGCAGGAAAACATGGCCAAATCTGCTTGAAGAATGGTTTAAAGTGGGTTAGTCTTTTGCCAAGTGCTGTCATATCTATTTTTTTGCTAGCACGAGCCACAAAACATACAGGGCATCATTTTGGGCAGCACAGAACGAGTTATAAATAATTTTCGAGGTAAAAATGGTGTAGGCTAAAACATGAGTGGTTAAAATGGATCTCAGCTATTGATTTGTTGAGACAAGATTACAACATTAACCAGTGGCCATAGTTCATAAAAAAAGAAACCTTACTGAGCCTAGTTTGTTACTAAAATGCATACAGATACATGTATGCATATTGTGTAATTAACTATTCCATCAATATTTCATGTATATTGTGAGTCTAGGTTGTTTACTCTTTTGGAAACTGCTGACATTTAAAAAAACCCCACAAAACTGTAGTAAATTCTTGGTCCATTTGGCAATAATATCATTTAATTAGGTATGATGTTTGGATGGAAAGCCATGCATGAATAGTGGGAGGTAAGTGAAGTATATAGAGAGGAGGATTTATGAAGTGGAGTGTATAGAGAAGGGCTTATTCTATGGAGATTGCTATGTGAAGAAATAGAGTAGAACTGATTATGGTGCTCAACACAGTGCCAGGGTTCATTCCAGCTCAACCTGAGCAGGATAACACTGACATTAGTGCCATTCTCATTGGGCTTAAAAAATCGCGAAGCTAGAAAAATCGTGAAGTTAGAAAAATCGCGAAGTTAGGGTGAAAGTTGCCTAGCAAAAGTACCAAAAGCCGATTGGTCATTTTGTCCCTGTTCCCTAACTTCGTGATTTTTTTTAAAGTCCAATAGGAATGGCACTATTGGCATAATACTTACAGCAAACACACAAATATGCTAATATTCACTATAACATCATTTATTTTCAGCTGAAACATAAAAAAGAAAAGCTAATATGTTGTATACCCGTCGTCGCTGAAGCATGTAACACTTGAGTAAGTTGGAATTTGGGTATTTGGTGTGAGAGCCTGCCTAAAAGAAAACACATCTGAAATTAAACAGATATATGATGGCATATTCTATGACTTGCGATAATTCAAGGAGTGTCTCATGAATGCCTGTTTAGGATACGAGTCTTTGTGAATAAAGGTCAAAGTATCTTCTGTTTTCTGTGTGACAATAGTGTCATTCTCATTGGGCTTTTAAGAAATCGCGAAGTTAGAAAAATCTTGAAGTTAGGGGATCGGGACAATAGGACCATTTGGCATTTGGTACGGTTGCTAGGCAACTTTCACCCTAACTTCGCGATTTTTCTAACTTCACAATTTTTTAAGCCTAATGAGAATGGTACTGATGTTGTAACTTTCAGAGAGTAAATATTTTTCAGCTCTTGACGACACAGTTTGGGATCCTCAAATCACCCCATGCATTGTCACATTATGGAAACCTGAATTGATAACAATTTATTTAGCCCATTTTTATGGGCTGCCTGAGTGATTTATGTTGAAAAGCAGGGAAGCATTTAGCACTGTGGCAGGAAGGAGAATTCTGAGCAATTGACATTGAGGAATGGCAAGTTCAGAAACTATTTTCAGAACAAAGGGTTTTTTTCCCTCCTATATGACATTGCTGAAAAAAGATACAATTTTGATACTGTGGGATGGACAAAGCGTTTGAGAAGTGTCAATGATATATGAATGACATATATGCAGTCTGCTCCTCTGTATTACAGTTTGCAGACATTATTTATTGCTGTGTTGGGAATACCTGAGACAAGCATTCAGGGCTGTTATTGGTAGCTTTTGAGAACTGTCAACTTTATATGAATAGCATTTACTTGTGGTCTGTTCAGGACTCTATAGAAGTACACTGTATATGTGATACTTTTATGACTGTGTACATGTATTTGTGTGTGTTGTGTATGTGTATGTGTATTTGTGTGTGTTGTGTATGTGCATGTGTATGTGTATATGTGTGTGTGTACATGTGTGTGTGTGTGAATGTGTATATATGTATGTCATATATGCTGAGAGAGAGAGAGAGAGAGAGAGAGAGAGGGAGAGAGAGAGTGAGAGAGAGAGAGAGAGAGAGAGAGAGAGAGAGAGAGAGAGAGAGAGAGAGATAATAAGCAATATCCAGGTCAAGTGAAGTGGGTTAGATCAGAGGTATAAGCCCTGCATGTTCCCCTGACTGCTCCCCTCCCATCTCACCTCTACCAGGCCTCTGACACCCAATCCCCCTTGCATATCAAGCGCAGGCTTACCCTGTCGTCTTCTTTGACTCCCGCTCCTTGGCTTCGTGGAATCATTAACTGGCGCCAAATTGACAAAACATGCCCCTCATTCTGCTCCCTGTCCCTCCTCTATTTAATGGATGTCGCCCATCAGGTTATCTCCTGTCCCATCTTCTACAGCTCCTGATTTTTTGTGTATCTGTGTGTGTACGTAGTGATTGTGACATCCGGAATAAAGAAGGAATGCAAAGTAATGAAAATGTCTATTTATGTGTGATGCTTTGATAGCTTGGGAGGAGGAAAAATGACTGAAAATGTAATAGTAGTGCATACTTTGTTCCACATTCAATGACATTCATAAATTAGTCTTGATAGGCCAAAAAGTCGTTGGTATCCTATCAAATCAAAATAAATATTGCCTCATTATCTCTACGACCTCATAATATATTGAGCAGATTTTGTTTATATGTCATTGAAGCCTTGCAAATGGTTTTCAAATGGGTCGTTTAACCCATATTACCTCTTGTGTGCCTTTGGATGCATTTTACACAAGTGTTACACACAACTTGAAAATTAGAGCAGCAGTTGCCTAGCGCACAAAGGGTCCATTTGCATTGATGATATGCGGATGATACAGATGGGCGATGTGATGGACTCGCTTTTTTAAACCATTCTGTAATGAGCCTGTGGGCTGGATGTCTTCCACTCAGAAACGGAGCAGCACGACTCCTGCATAATCTGATGTGTGGACAGTAGACGAAGAGGAAATGAACAAAAATCAAATTCTTTATAGAGTGAAATTCAGCCACACCCCTGCGATTACTGCAGTTACAAAGCAAATGTTGATATCCGGACTGGACCGGGGATGACAAAATCTAAACGTGAGCAATGGGGCTAACTGATTAACTCTGTGTACACTACAGCTCAAAGGAATTGGCACCAGGTAAAGGGAAAGGGTAGAAAGGGAAGGCACCCTGGTTTTGAACCGTGGTACATTTTGTCCAGTTCAGCTTGAAACATGCATTTTAGGCTAAAGCATCGTGTTTCATGCTGAACTGGACAAAATATACCGCGGTTTAAAACTGTGGCGCCTTCCCTTTCTTCCCTTTCCCTTTTCCTATGCCAATTCCTTTGAGCTGTAGTGTATGTCACTGGTGTATCTCTGCTCAGGGAAATCATGCAGGTCCCATAGAGCAGTAGTTAATCTGACATATCAAGGGTTATCAACATTCCCCAAAGCTGTCAGTGAGATTAGGGCTGTGGTCAGAGAAAAGCATTCCAATTAATATAGGAGTACGAGGTGTGAAATGATAGTGAAATGGATTAGAGTGTTAAAAAGGTAATCCTAATCACTATATGGTTTACAAATCACTTTCCGTCACTCTGTATGTGACCCAATTAATTTTGACAGGCCAAGCTGGTACCCTATTAATCAAGAAACAAAAAATAACCATTCCCCATAGGATTAATGTTGAAGTATCCTTCTCTGTCAGTACGACTCTATAATCAATTGAGAAGATTTCCTGTCAGTTGTTAAAATGTGAGATTTGTAAATGGCTTTCAAATGATTCTCATTGTTTAGCCTTGTCAGTCCCATAGGCAACAAACTGTGTTGTAGTTGACATGGGACTATGACTGTTTGGTACAGAGAGAGTAAACTGCAATGATGTTGTGACTAAACCCAGATCTTTGAATTCCTATGTGTCATCAGTCTACCAGTAAAATCTGGGGCTGTGGGTCGGTCAGTTGACCAAATTCCAATCCCAATCATATTTGATTTGTTCTGTGTGGGTCTGTTTACACAGATCATTTACAAATGATCCGAGGGATGTATTTTCCATGTACCAGGATATGAATGTGCAATCTAAATCATAGGTATCAACTATTCAATCAAGCAGATTACATGTGTCCAGAAAATGTGAAGATTGTACAAAATGCATTCACACAGTAGTTTCTGAACGTTTCTTCACCACTCTCCACTAACAGAGATTCCAAATTAATTTGGATTGTTCATTAGAGTACCGGCCTAACTTGTACGTGGCAACACAGCCTAATTCCCATTTGGTCTCCCAATTAGTGGTCAAAACAATCCTGAATTGAAGAAGGAAATTAGGGAACCAGACCTTTAAACTAGATGCAAGTATGTTGTTGATTTGTAAGTCACCTGGACAAACGTTTAGTAAATGCGATGACTGGAAACAATATGCGCAATTGATTAGCGTGATGTGCATTATCTGTTGCCATGTCGGTATATGATTGAATTGCCCTTATGCCAATTGCATGGAGGAAAACTAAGGCAGAAAGTACTAAGTACAGAAAGACACTGAGGATGTATCTTCCATTTATCCCCCTTTTTCTCTCTTTCTCTGACTGTAACGACTGTACATCCATGCATCCCTTTCTACCCCTCCCTGTCTTTCTCTCCCTCTCCCCTCCTCCATCTCTCCCTCTCCCTTCATCTCCCTTCATCTCCCTCCCTCCCTCCCTCCCTCCCTCCCTCCCTCCCTCCCTCCCCTCCCTCCCCCTCCCTCCATTCCCCCCCTCCCTCCCCCCTCCCTCCATTCCCCGTTCCTCCTATTCCTCCCCTTCCTCCCTTTCCTTCCTTCTCTTCCTCCCTCCCTCCCTCCCTCCCTCCCTCCCTCCCCCTCCCTTCCTCCCTCCCTCCCCCACTCCCTCCCTCCTCCCTCCTCCCTCCCTCCCTCCCTCCCTC